>CABEEJ010003410.1:35161-83077 GCA_901482245.1 Timema douglasi | reverse complement strand
AGTAGTCTTTGCACATCCTTATTTGATAAAGTAGTTGAGATAGCAATTAGAGAAATGAAGACAGTAATAAAAGCTTGAAATAATTTTAAATGGAGGGTGAAAGGCATATCTTTTAAGAGTTAAATTGTGTACTAAAAAAGGAATATAAACCCTTATCTGATGCAAATAAAATTAAATGTTTTCAATAAAGGAAAAAATATTTTGATATAGAATTTTTATTTAATAAAATAAAATAAAATAAATTTTAACTAGTTGTATGGTAGTGTGATTAGAAAAATTACAGCTTATGTGTATATGTTTGTAACTTTTTCTGTTTCAAAGACCCAAACAAGTTAGTGGGCCATAGTATTAAAGTTCATTAATAAAAGTTTTGAAAAATCTCAAAATCAAATGATTCATTAAGAATAAAATATATTTTTCATAACTCCTTGTTAAAATTTTTGAAAGTGAACAAATCAAAAATTAGGTAAAACATGATTTTTCCCATCCCAAGTTACATTAAAATATGATTACTAGAAACATTTTAAAATATATTTCAAATTTACATTTACAGTAAGTTCTTCTATTAAGCAATGGTTGTTGCATTGTGAAAAAACATGGCATCAAAAAATCTTGTTATAGATTATATAAATGGGAAAATTTATGTTAAGGGGTAGTAAATTACTATGCCTATTCAATATCTTTTCAATTCATATTTTGAATTTTGATGTCTTCAGTTAATTTTTGTTGTGTATTATTTACACAGTTTTGTTTATAAAAATCATGTTAAATTAAATAATAAGTATAAAAAAATACATAAAGCAGAAACATTATAAAAAGGAATCAATAGTGGCATTGCATAGCACTAATGGTAGAAAAACAAGGATTTGCACACATACGCTACTCTACAGCAGTGGTGGGGAATTACTGAGGTTGTCTATAGGAAATAACTAATAAGTCATCTCAGGACCACCCTATCAAAAAACTATCCTTTCTCACTGAATGTATTATACACAAATCCTGTTGTAATAAGAGAACTCCCTGTAACTATAAGATTATGTCTATGCTGGTAGATGTCTCAGAATGTTAACTTGTGCACATGTGGGTATATATGTACCTAATCCCACTATGATGTAACAATGTTAGAGCCATTGTGATATCAGGCAAGGTATTTCTCCTTTCCTTTCATGGTTAATTATGTATACCAAATAAATTAATACAGGAATGTTTACAAAATAGGATTGTCTTTCACATGGACTAATTGAAGAGTATTAAATATAAAGTAGCAGTGACCATTTTTTAATTTAAATATTTAAATGTAAATCAAATACAATTGTTCTTTATTTGTCAAGTGATTTAACTTTTAACAAGTTAAGCAACTTGTGATCTTAAACGTACCTATCCAGGTTATCTATATGTTTACGCTAATTTAACAAGGGTTGATTCAAGGTAGAATTTAGAAGAAATGAACCCACATTTGTGTCTACAAATAATGATAGACTTAATACCCCGGCAGTAATTTGAACCCTGCCCAGTCCAGAGGGAAGTTTGACATCTTATACAATGCAATAAATGAGAGTAGAATTAGTAAATAAAATCTACTCAAAATAAAAGATGTACAACAATTAATATTAGGTCACAAGAATTTTGTTAAAAATGGTCTCATCTTTATTAACTTTTTATGTATTAAAAACAATAAATAGTATGAAAACACCAAAATTCAAACCAAAATTGTGACATTAGCAAATGAGTTGACATTTCTATCAAAATGAAAAGTTTCTATAATGGGTTTATTGGACATCGATAAAAATAACACTAAGAGAAACCATAGCCCCAACACATGCATAGATAAGAAAGTGTCATGCTGGTCCCATCACCATCCACCGCAGGAGAACTAGATAAGACCAAAGAAAAAATATAATAATAAAAATAAAAAGTTGAGGACACTTAGACCCTATGGTAAAGAGAAGGCTTCTTCAGCCGAATGAAATCCAATTACCTCCTCAGCATTCGCATCCACCCACTAAAAAATAAAATGGAAAGAAAAAAATCATAAATAAAACTTAACAAATCAATATATTACACTACAAGGAAAGGTTCATTAATTATCCAAGTCAGGGGGAGGTGAGGAAGTACAGCTCCTCTGCTTTAACACAAAGAGAAAGGAGGGTGTGTTGTTACAATCACTAATGTGAGTAAATATATTTAGAAGGTATAGGAAAGGTGGATAGAAACAGATAAAAGGGACGAACACAGTATAATATATACTGTATGATATATTATATGGACTATATTTACAATGAAAAGAAGAACAAAAGATCAGATTATAAGTCCGATACCTTATTTAGTTGTGTGTCTGTCTACGCCTTAGCTCAGTAGTGTGTGTCTACTGAGCTAAGGATCCCTTGTTCGATTCGGCATGGCAAAAAAAATTATCGTTTGTGAAATATGAGTTTACCCTTTCAAATTGATAAATAAACGACCGAGGACTGGATGTTGTGCCAGTCCTAGTCTTAAGTTAGATTATAAGGATATGAAGCAACGACAGGCTTAGTGATCTGGTAGTAGAATATATATGGCTTGAATAAAAAAAAAACGACTCAGGCCACAGGTTGGAACCACTAATGGATGTAAACTAGATAATATGTAGGAGAGTGTAAGTATTCAAAGATTTGAGTTAGAGTTTAATTTTAGTAATCATTCAAACTATATTCAAAAACTCTCACCTAAATATTTAGTTTAATTAATTTGGTTTCAAATTTAGATATCATTTCATATCAAAGTGAGTCCCTCGATATTCCTTTTGCTCGATTTAGTTTTTACGACTAAATTTATTTAAAAATCTAAGTCTAATTTGACTATAGAATTTTTCACTAAATATAATGTGTTTTTAATGTGTATTTCTATGATTTACAACAGAAATTATATTTAAAACCCTTGTGATACAAATATTTCTCAATCTTACTCAAACTCCAATGAAACTTTGTTTTCATTCAACCCTGAATTAAGGTGAAAATTACTAATCACACACCACTATTAATATGTATTTTACTTTCTTGATAACTAGTCAAGAGGGTTATTGGAAAACAAGATCTATAGATTAAAAAATAGACAACTATAATATATTAAACATTTTCAAATTAGAATCAAAGTAAAAATCTTTTTGCTATTATTATATAGTGCTCAAGGTAATATTGTGTATAATGGTCCAAATTTAAACACTAAAGTGTATTTATAAAATATATTTTGTCTTAGAACTTTACCTAATTAAAAAAAAATAGACATCAATACATTAAATTAAAGCATATTTGTGGTGTTTAAAAATTAAATGTAATGAACATAGCATAGATTAGAAAAAAAGATTTATATATATATATATATAAATTGTTTATTAATTGCACACCTCAATGAACAAGTTTATTTTTGAGAAGAATAAGGTTTAAAAAAGGTGGATATAAAGATTTTATGGACACAGGTAAGATTATGTGGAAAAGATCTCTATAAAGCTTGAAACCTGAATTGAGTAATTAATGAACGCACTTAAAGGGTACAAATGTGCAAGGATTAAATGAAAAGGTTTGATGGTGACATTAAAGAGTAACAATTTGGTAATTCAACACGCAGAAAATCACACAAAATACATTTTTATTGTTCACAGTAATGTTTATAGCATAAATCTGACAGATAGGTTAAAAATAACTAAAATTAAACATATATTCAAAAAATACACACATAAAATTTAAGTTAATAGCATGGTACACAAATGCATTTAACAAAAGTGGTGGATTAAAAGTGTTAAGAAATCATTTTTTCTAAGTTTGAGGTGTTTTAGGAATGTATTTATGTTATAAATCTTAAGCATTTGGTTAAGTTTATGTTAAAAATTCTTATCATTTAAATGCAAACTAAACTGAATTTTATTTTATTAAAAGACTGTAAATTATTTCAACTAAAATAAATATGTCCAAAAAAATTGCATTACAATACAGAAAGCTTTACACAAGACAAACAAACAGATAATAACAAAATTGCATTATATATATTTTAGTGTTTATATTTGCTAAGACAAATGGTTTTGTAAAATAAACAGAGCTTTCTATTAGAATACCAAGTATGGAATGTCAATTGGTCAATAGTTTTTACAAGTAATATTAAATATATCAATAAGAAGCTATCAAACTAAGATTTCCATTTATAAAGTAGTTGTGAAGCTGACTGGATGGAAAGGGAAGACGAGAGAAGACTGATATTGAATTAGATATGCTAATGTTGTTAACTGTACCACTTCAGCCAAACTATTGTGAGCAAATCTATTCAGAAGACAAAGTGCACCATGACAATAATTCAATACTGAGCAGTTTATCAATTGTAGTTAAATTTATATTAATAATTAAACAAAAACCCTCGGGCATCTTTCTTCCCATCCACTAACTTACATATTTTGTTATGTTAGAAAAACGAGGAACAAAAAATAGAAAGTTCTGATTAATGTGAAGTTTATGTGATAGAGTATGGCTAAAATGAAATTAATAATAACTATAACTTTAAAGGTCAAACCATTTATGAAATTTGAATAAACTGACTGCTGTCATATTTATAAATAAATATGTTTTAATATAATTGATATTTGAAAAACTTAGCTTCACATATTCATCCCTTATCATCAAATAGATTTAACAACACTTTGGAGAAAATAAAGGAGAAACCCAGCCCCAAGACAAGGTATAGACCAGACCCACAGCCTTAAGGTTAAAAGAACTTTGTTCATTGTGACCACTGATTTCAACATGGGAATCATCAGTACACACAGACCCCAGTGACATCAATATAAAGCAGGTATTTTTAAAAACAGTTTACTTTATACAAAAATTGCCTTCTAGTGTCAATAAACTGGCTTTTACAAAGATAGGTTCAGGCAGTGGCCCCACCCTCCAACCAAGCCTACAAAAAGAATATTAAATACAATGTTTGTTTTTTTCAAGCAATGTTTACACATTGCCTAGTTGCGAAAAAAAAAAAACTTCAAATACCATTATTAGTTTTTGTCTGAAAAGGTTTGTTCAATGAAACATTTAATTTCCCTGATAGAAGATGTATTATTTAAAAAAAAAAAATTGCATAGATTGGCAGTGTAAAAAAAAGAGTAGCACCAAATATAGACTTAAAACTATTAAAGTTTTCATGGGATTTTAATTTTGTTACAACTAGTAATAACTGATTTATCTCATTTTTCAAGGTTTAGAAAGCTATTTTCTTCAAGGCTTTTGTCACACACCTATTTTAAGGTGTTTACTTCAGTAATTTATATTACAGCAAGTCTTAGATAATACCGTAGGAAATCAAAATAGAAATCAAAAATGATTGATAAAAACTGCTCAAATACAATGTATTATCCTGTTATGGCATGTTTAGGAGCTGTATAGCACATATGCATTTGTTTGTGCTTGCCGTATAATTTACTAAACACAAATATATTTGGTATCTTGAATTTTATTAAATGTGGACACTGTGTTGATAAATTAATTTTGAAATTGTATTCTAAATTCTAGGATGTGTGAATGGTAGCTTCTTGATTACAAGTATGCCTACTCACTTTCTATGTTAATATGAATTATAATCAACATTATCCCAGGATGATGATAAACTTACGTTTGCGTAATGTAAGGAATCTAGGTGTGATCAGGATTTATTTAGCAAAATGTTAAATCATTCGAGCCAAAAAGAGAAAACTAATATGAATTGTTTGAAAACAAACTGTTCACTAAAATGGTAATCAAGCATTTAGGGATGATTAGGCTGCAAGTACATTGAATAAAAGCTTTACTGGAGATATATATATATATATATATATATATAAGTGTAATTAGAGATTACAACAGTTTAGAGTTCGAGAGGTGTGGACATACTACACCAAAGAAGCAGTCTGAAAACAACAAACAAATAGAGTACAAAAGAGAGCGTTGACATTGCTCGCAACATTATTGGCTAGCTGTAATAAGTCATCTCTTAACATAACTTTCACATAATGCGCAAATTCTCCCTTGGATTTCCATTTAAAACCCCGAGAAGAGCCTTTACATTACCTGAACATTTAGGTTTATCATGGTCCCAGCATTAACTAAGGTTTACAAATTTTAAGCTAGTTTAAACATATTTGGAAATAATTTGTTGTTAAAAAAACTACAAAGAAAAAAATTAAAAATATGAATTCATGAAATTATTTTAAAGAAATAACATTTATATAAAATTGAGTAGGACTAATAACACACTAAGAGTAAGTTTTTTTAGCACCAAATCTTGCTGCGGGTTATATAACAATAACTAAATATAGACCCACTTCAGTGGCTGCATGGTTCAACACACTACTCTCGGGTTAGACTAAACTGCAAAAGATGGAGAAATCGGGGTTCATCCTGGGTCGAGTGTAATGAAGGTGGTTTTCCCTAAATAGTTTTCCACTCTTCTACAACAAAAATGCAGGACTTCCTATCAATAATTAAAAACTTTTATAATCCCTAAAGCATTACTGTAATTAGTAAATAGGTGTATAATCGAAATGGGTAGTCAAACATGGTGCTAAAAATATTAATTAAATAGCTTAAACAAATTAGCAATGTGGTTTAATATCCAATTCCTTAATGTGAATTCTCAACAAGTTTAAGCAAAATCAGATATTAATAATTCGTTTGTTTTATAAATGCTCATTTTTGCTTTGTCAAACTGCATGTTACTCTACTAACTCTGTTAACACAATTTACTTCACACTGACAAGGTAATAATGTATTGACCAAAGGTAGTATTACTAAGTAAAATGCATTCAATCAGACTTGGTGCAAGACTAGGGTGAATAGTTAACTTTGTCCTACATTAGTACTTTAAAAACTGTTGCTTAGAGCGCAATGTGCTTTGAATATAAAATATACTATGTTAAGTAATATCTATTTTTATGCAAAACATTAATGTCTTCATTTTTAGGGGTATTAATACAATTTTTGTGACAATTGTCTTAGTCGCCTTTATGTACCTTTATATAAAACCAACCTGCATTTATACATAACAAAACACCTCTATAAAATTGATATTAAAATGATTTAGAAACCATATGATAAAAAGTAATGTTATATAGAGGTGTACGAAGTAAACTTTTATCAATTTAAAGAGAAGTGAATTAAAGTTTTGCATACCCCTAATGAATGTATATAAAATATTCAAGCAATAATAGAAATAACAACACAAATAAGAGATATTCATTTGACAGTCTTAAAAAACAAACAAACTTAACTACTAAATTTCATTTACTACGACAGATTACATTAGCCAATATACTTTATATACTAATATTAATATATATTGTTTCTCATGGAAATAAAGTCGATAACTAATACTTAATTTCTCACTAGGGTGTATATTTTACCATTTAAAAATTAAAGTTTTGACTAAAAAAAATATTCTTATACATGAAAACATTATGTCAAGGAAGCAGGTTTTCAATAAATTCTTCCTTCTATCAGAATCAAAGCTCCTCTTCAGATAAATTGTATATTAAATGATTTGCGTAATGGAATTGTATGCATTTTAATCTTCAATGAAATAAAAGTTCAAATAAAAACATCTAAACACTAAGAAAATTTCAAACTTATAATTCATATTTCAATAAAATGGTGAGAAATATGAGTAGGAATCAGGTGAGAAATAAAAGTAGGAATTAAAATAAAATAATGTCCCAACCTAACCAAAATTAAAGTAAAATATGAAAGATGCCTTTTAATGCTTTATAAATATAACTTATAGTTAAAAAGTTTAACATAATTATTCCATAACATTTATGACAACCTATACACACAAAGTTGACAAAGGGCACATATTTTAAAGTGTTACTGGCTTACAACAGAATATTGTTATTGCCAGCCCGATACATTTCCACAAAGGTTAGGAAACAAGCTAACAATCACTGCTCTATTTACTGATTGATTCAAATATTAGAAACTTGTAAGTTCACTGCATAGCTAGAAAATATTCTATTTTACTGATAATACAGAAATATATTTTAAAATGAAATGGCCCAATAGCTAAATAATTTTATAATGGAAATTTTAATGGAAAAATAAACTAATAAGTGTAAATTTAGTGAAGAAACACTTATTAGGTTAGTTTAACTTATTCTTTATTTTAATCAATTTTCATTATTATAAAACACAGGTATATAAAGTAGAAAACTGTTACAATGCCTATTCTAAAAGTAAACAGCACAGGTACAAGCTTTAAAAAATGAAGTATGCTCTAATAAAAAATTATATGTTTATTAATGGGGGTTAACACAAAACATAATTACCAACTTTAATTCTTATTTTAGATTTCTTTTTAAATATCCTAGCTAGAAAATGGAAGGAAACAGGATCAAATCCTTTAGGAAAGTTCCAGTGTTACAAATACTAGCTTTTCCTCAAATCTGAATCTAAATTTTACCCCCTAATCTCAAATCTTTGGATCTGAACCAAGTGAGGTTAAGTTTCCGTCGTCAGTAGGATTAATTGGTCTCAATTATAAGTTTGTTTACTATAAAACTTGCCAATGAAAACAGCACTAAATGAAACATTTTTTGTTATATTGTGAATTCACATTGAACTAAAAAATAATGTCCTACGGCAGGAGTTCTTAACCCTTTTAGGATTACAGACCCCCAGTAGTTTGTTAATATGTCACCATCCACCCTTCGCCAGACTGTTGGCATAATCATTACCAGTCTTACTAGGTGACAGTATAGCTTCAAAAATTACAATAGTCCCATACCCCCATTTATTTCTCATACCCTCAAGGGATATGGATACCCCCAGTTTAGAGTTTGGTATGTTAGTTTGTCCAATAATGTCGTGTTAAGCCACTAATAAACATTATGTTAGTTCTAAATAGAATAAAGTTAATATTTTTGAGAAAAAGTTTGATCAAAAATATCATTAAGAATTCAAGGAAATGTCACTGAAATGTGTTTATGGATGTGAATAATTTTAGGCATTTATATTCTGGTAATGATCAAATCACCACCACTCATAAATAAAACTCAATTTTCGATTCATTACTAGTAGTGTGCATGGTATATTTTAGCAACTCAATTATGTAGTTAAGACTTCAATGTTTATAAGAATCTCACTTTCGATCATCAACAAGGATTGAAAGTCACTAGATTTGGTATTCTAAAAATGTCTTATTTGATATATTAGTTAATCTAAAAAGTTATCAAAAGCCTTCAATAATATTTTCTTAGAGATTACTGTATAATTCATCCTTAAATTACTAATTAAATGGACTAATAATGCGAGTACAATTCCCCACTCCCCTTACCACCAACATTGTGGCAAAATAGTTTCCAGTTTTCAAATAATGGGTTTCCTATAAGAATCTGACATTACCAAGGAATGTGGATAGTAATAACTAATAATTCAACATATATAGTGTATTTTAGCTGTCAAAATTTCTATTGAAAAGCTTCATTAATTGTCCGAGCAGTAATTATTTTTGAAGCGAGGTCAAATCTGATTTATTTTTGAAGCCAAATCGAAATTTTGAAGTTTCTCACACCCCTATTGGTACTTAATTTTATTTCTGATCAAACGTTTTGAAACAAACAAATTTCATTCACCCACATGATTTGGTCTTTTAACCTTTGATTATAGAAAATAAAATAGCTTTTTAACTGGCAGAGTATTATAACACATTTAAGCGGTTTATCAACAAATGTGAATGTGATTACTGATCAAAACGTATTATCTACTTTGTCTCTTGGCTTTCGAAAGTGATTAGCTCTACCTTGGTTATTTTCTTTGGATCTGGTGTGCCTGTCTCCAGAATTTCCACTTTCTGGTACACATTGGGAGAGTTAAGCCATCTGGTCCGGTCATTTGTTTTCCTGCCGTCCATATACTTCTTCCAATTACTGAAACACACATTTTTAAACAGGCAATAATTGTAACAATATAATATATGGAGGAAAGTACAGGAAGTAAAGTAACAAATTAAAGGAAAAACAATATGGTTTTTAGAATTGGTGCGACTGGCAAAAGATTTTAATAAAATAAAATATGTCGTTATCCTATTAGCAGTTGGTTATAATCTATTGATGCTCTGGGAGTGTAAAATGCCCAACACAACTTAATCAATCATCTTTACTTTTACTTGTCCCAATGTCTGTATCTAGTCATTCCTTAGTAATTACTGTTATCTATCTTTTGTTGTAAGGTATTTTGATTTCCTAGTTTAAGAAGTAGTGTTTTAAAAAAGAGCTGTGAGTGATTGAGCAAAGACTAGGGCTGTGCAAGTAGGAATTTTTCACTGTGAGACACGTTTGAATGAAAACCTAGTTATTTTCATGTTCTAGTATAGCTAAAGATTTGTTGGAGTTGAGCTGAGAAAAGTACAGAACGCACAATAGTTTGGAAGAGTAATTGAGGCTAAAGGTGGACGTAGAGAGGATCTAATTAGAATATAATAATAATAATAATAATATTTAGCACCGGGTTATACGCTTTAAGTACTAATTACTCTAATGGATTAGGAATTGGGAAGGTTTAATTAGAGGAAGTGAACCCGCATTTGCGTGGAGGAAGAGTGGAAAACCATTTAGGAAAAACCACCCCCAGTTCACCCGACCGAGATTCGAACCTCGATCTCCCTGTCCTCAGCAGTCGAGCTCAACACGACAAGTGTGTCAGCCAACTACGCCACCGAGGCGGGTATCTATTTAGAAGAGGACCGAAAGGAGTGAGTTTCTAAAGGTGTTTAAGAGACCTGCTATGTCAAAGAGAAGTGCCCTTGTAATATAAAGAAGTGTTGTACCCATTGTCACATATGCAGCAGAAACATGGACATTGACTGTAAGAGAGACTAGGAAAGTGGAGGCCATGGGAGGAGAATGTTAGCTGTCACGAGGAGAAACGAGATTAGAAATGAAGTTATCTGGGAAAGAGTGAGGGTATTTAGGGAGTATATGAGATAGTAGAGGATGCAAGAATGAGAAGGTATGGGCCGGTCATAAGGATGGAAAAACAGACGCCACAAAAGTGTTGGAAATGAATTATGTGGGGAAAATATCACAAGAGAGATAACAGAAAGTGTGCAAAAGAGAGAATAAGAATGGAAAGATTTATAGGGGAAGAATGGTAGAAGATGGAGGTATTTTACTAAACTGATGATACCAATAAATAATAAATACTAAGTGTTACCAGAATGTTATTAAATATTAAAATAATAAATTATTTGTATTCAATTCAAAAATGATCATTATTTGATTTAGATACTGTCAAAGTAAAAAAAAACCCATTCATACACTCATAAGGGACCATACATGTATTAATTTACATAATTTAAGGCTTTTTACCCCCTCCCCTCTTATCATGCTCCTTAATGCTTTGGCAACCACCTCCCCCTCTTAGATTATGTAATGCTTCCAAATTCAACTATAAATGCCATTTTTGAAAGTTTTTTATTTTTTAAGTAAACTAGTTATTGTCACGTCTGAGCTTATAAATTATAAAATAAATAAAAGTTTAATAAAGGATGTATTTTTAGTCAAAACCGTTACCATATTGGCTCGAAAATAAACCGCGACTTTTTCCAAGAAATAGATATCATAAAACTCTATAATGCGGCCTATAATCACACGCTTAGATAATGCACATTCAATTTTGTATCTATAGTATATGCATGTTGTTAAATCAATCTATCAAAGTTAATAGCCACCACTTTTTAAAAATAGATGAACCTTGATAGTTGGCCAAATTATTAAAAAATATATGAACCATGACAATTGGCAAATTTATTTAAAAATAGATAAAGAATGACTATCTTATTTGTGTGTATAATATTTGAGCCATAATGGCTGCCAAAATAAAATTAGATTCTTTAGCGTATTCTATCGGTAATATATCCTTTTGGTAAAGGGAGCTTAAATATTTTGAGTTAGATTTTGTTTCAGTATGTTGGTCAGCATTAATTCTATTGTGAGAACAATAATTTAATGTGACCATTTAATACAATTTTGAAAACAATAATTTAGGGTGTGCATTAAATTAAGTTATGATGACAACTTTAAATTAGCAGTGATAAACTACCATTAATAGGGTAGTGGGACGATTTTTTATTTCTAAGTGAATCATTTTAAGAGTAAATAGTGTTGGTTTTTTCTATTAAAGTGATTTAATATATTTAATTAACCTAATTTTAAGTGTAGACACCTAACAGTAAATAATTTTTCTTTTCAATTGATTTAATTAACACCAATCATATTTAGGTGGGAATATTGTTTTTTCTCTGAAAGTGGTTGAAAATATAAAGTGTGGTTGACAAGCCTTTAAAATGCTAAAAGGTACAAGTGGTCAACACAAAAGATCCATGCAGAAAATGTCATGAAGGAGCAAGTTAAGAAAGAACCAAGTAACCAACAAGTTAATATATATTACAAACCAATTGCTCAACAACGGAATTATAAACGGAAGATAATATGTAAATAAATTATTATTAATATTTTAAATATAATAAAATTATATACGCTATTTTTTCAAAAGTTCAAATTCATTGTATGTGTGTTGCTAGAGTTTTTATGTTATGTTACATGACTCCTGATCATACTCGTTTAAATTTTAGTTAATTTACATGAACATTAAGTTGAGCATGAACCCGACATCTACTGCAGTGCTATCTACGTTGGTGGATGAATATTTAAGACAATAGGCAGAATCCCTGGTGAAGGGTCGATCAGGGTATGAATGAGAGTCTAGTGTAATGGATTGTTGTTTCTGTTTTTTCCTAAAGGTTTTTGACTCTCCCTTTATGTAGGTGCTAGTACACTTCCTCTAAATTCCACCTCATCAGTGTCAATATTCGGATAAACCAAACGGATAGTGAAACTCGGTGCAAAAATACATTGAAAATCACCTCTGGAGTGCTACCTAACTATTCTAGAAATGATTTGAAAATATTGAACAGATTTCAATCAAGTCCACAATTATTCCACCATAACATTTTCTTAGTTTTATTTGGTATTAATTAAATGATCCAACTATACATTTTAATAAAAAAACGTAATTTTGTTTTAAGTACCCCTAGTTTACGAGAAAAAGGTTAACTTACCTTGAATGGTTACACTATGATGCAGTTTAAAAGATTTGGGCCTAGTGTAGTTCATTAAGGTCAGATTGCTACCTTTCAGGTTAAGTTCAACATATTGGCCTAGAACTATGAAAGAATTACGTGATAAAATTAACTCCAGATTTTTATTATTATTATTGGGTGTTATACATGCTTTTCTTGTACACCCAGATTACATCATCAGACGACCTCAAACTAGCCTAACACTATGAAAAACCCAGTATTCAGTCCCCATCCAATAAGTTACAAACAATAAATCTTCGATTAAGCCGGGAATGGAAACAGGGACCCCAAGATAATCTGGTACACGCACTACCGACGATGATAAGATGTTTGACTTATGACCATCAATTCAACCAAGATTTGAACCCAACCTGATTATTAGCTGACACAAAGTGTAATGAGAGTATAACTCTAATAGACCAACCAATCACCATTGTTGTTCAACCGAAAGTGTATTATGGTGTCATAAAGGAATGTATTTCACATAAAATAATATTTTCAAATACTCAACATATTCTTGGAAATTGCAAAAAAAAAATCACTAATGAATAAACCAACTAAGTAAATTTACTCACATATGAATGTAAAATTGACTAAACGTTGTACTTATAGCCAATGATATTAATTTTATTATAGATGGGATGAGCTGACTTAACTCTTCAATTTTCAACCCTAAAACTTTCTCATAATGCTGTACTCTGCAGGCCCAGACAAAGTGTAAATCGTGTTTCCCACTCTGCAGTTTCAAAACGCCTCCAAACATAAATGGAAGGTGCAATTAGATAAATCTGTAATGGGATCGAGGATTGAACCCCAGACCTCTAGCACTGAGGTCCCATGCCTTACCGCTAGACTGCCACATCACCTTTTAATTCTCTTCCGAAAAAAAAGTTGTGTTAAGGGTGTTTATCTTTCAAGAAAAATTAATTGACCCCGACTGGTTTTGAACCTATTAACCACATCAATTAAATATTACATTTTAGAAAACTTTTTTTTAGTTAGATGCCAAAAAGATTGCCAAGGTACTATCTGAATCCCTAAAACTTCCCAATACATTTAATATTGAAAGCTCTATCCATCTAACTAAAAAGCTAAAATCAATTTCTATCAGCAAAAACTCCAAATTTATGTCATATATTTCTAACCTCTACACCAATGTATCAGTAACAGATACCATAAGCATCATCAAAGAATCTCTAATTTCTCAGGATTTTACCCTAGAATATATAGATCAAATTTCTGGTTTAGTTCTAACTATCAATGACCAAAACTGTTTTCAATTCAATAATAAATTGTATTCATAAAATGATGAACTTACAATGGGTTCTCCTATGTCATGCCTCATGTCAGAAATTTTCCTACAAAAATATGACCCAATTATCTACAATAACTTGAATAATTTGCTCAACACCAAATTTTATTGTAGATATGTAGATGACATCTTAATTCTATATGATAAAGATTCCAATCTGTCTAATGTATCTACATAAATCAACAATATTCACCCTATATTATCTTACACTCTGGAGAATGAAACTAATGGCATTATGAATTACCTAGACCATAATATTTACAAAAATTTTCAAAAACAAGCCAAGTTATAAAATATACAAGAAACCCACTCATACTGATGCAATTATTCCCAATGATTCTAACCATCCTACCTCTCATAAACTTACTGCCTTCAATAGACGGATTCATCGGTTACTAAATATCCCTCTCAGCAAATTTAACTATAAAATTGAACTAAATATAATCAAATTAATATCCACCAATAATGGTTATTCTCATTCAAATATCTACAAAATCTTTTAAAAAAAAGAAAAAAGAAAATCCAATAACTTCTTTACCACCCTCAGTAATGGAAACCCAAATGGATAAAATTCAACTATACTGGTCCTGAAACTCATTGCATCACCAATATTGTCAAAGAGTTCAACCCCAACATCACTTTCTCCACCAACAACACAATAAAGAAAAGTCTTAGTAACAGCAATTTAAATAAAAATGATAAATACAATAAAAATGGAATATATACTCACTTGTGAATGCAACCATACATACATTGGACCGACGGCCCCCTGTAGCTTCAAGGTTCGTTATTAAGAGCACATTTATGATTTTAAATACAATAGAACTGAATCAAAATTTGCAGACCATCTAACAAACACCAATCATAAACCCAAACCAATTGACCAGTGTATGAAACCCCTTCACTTATCTAATCAAGGTACAAAATTAAATAAAGCTGAATTTGTTTTAATTCAAGCAGCTTTATTAAACAATAAATAAATTCTTAATGATCAATTACAATTCTCAAATCAAATTCTCATCAACGAATTAAAGCATCTACCTAAACACATTAAAATAATGTAACCTTATTTATTCTGCTTTACCTTCCATCGTAGAAAATGAGCCGGAATCGAAAATATTAGTTCCTTTTCAGTCTTATTTTCATCCAATACCATAATGCTATCTATCCTTGATTCCATAGATCAATCAACACGCCAAATGATTTCAACAGCAGTTTCTCAACCTAATACTATTCTATCATGGTCCTCTAAACTTTACCTTGTATAGCTCACTTATCATTAGTCTTTTGTTTTTACACACATTTCTTTTCTCGAACCACACTTAAATCAGTTGACTTCTTGGTGTCGTATCAATACACAAATATATATGTAAAAATCAAAAACTATTGGTTTGATAAAATTATATATTTCAAATAATACTTTTTAAACATTTTTAGGTGCTACAACTTCACAATGGTAAGATATTTGAAGAGAGATGATCAAAATTGGAAATTTCCGTTTCTGTAAAGTACTCTTAAAGTCATTTTCATGGGAAAATGACTGTCATTTAGTTTGCAAATTTAAAGTGCCTAATTACAAAATTGAATCAAAATTACTATAGGAAAATTTAAAAAAATCAATTTTAACTCTTTTTCCCTTCAGAAGAAGAAAAAAAATAATCGAAAATCCACCCCTGTTAAGATTCTGTCCCATGGTCTCTACTATAAGTGTGCAAAGATACAACTTTATAGGTCATCTGGGGGCCTCAGGAGGGTGTGGAAAGACTCGCACACACACAAATTATATTTAGAGATAAGATTAGATTAAAAAAAAAAAGGATGAACTATATTATTTTACCTGTTCTCTTCCATTTCATGACTTAGTTGAAAAGCACATTGTTTATTGTCGATTACTTGGCTCACTCTTAACTGGAGCCAACATAACGTTTGTCTACCTGGTCCTTTCCTGTCGACCACTTGAACCTCATATAATAGAGTTTGCCAATAACTTGAACCTCCTATACTTCAGTTTGTCAACCGGTTGTACTTACCACTTGTACCATCCAGCCTTCAAAATGTTTGCTTACATTTTGACGGCCATATATACCTATTCGTGTCAACCACTCGACCCCCTCAGTATTCCAAGCTTTTGTCGACCGCTTGCACTGCTCCCGTGTAGCGCAATCCGTGTTTGGACCCTAATTATTAATATATGAGAATTAAGTTGAAAATCAAGAGCTTACCCTGTTCTATACATCTCTTCTTCTTCTAGCAAGTAACCAAGAGAAGAAACCGCTGGAGGTACCTCCACGTCATTGCGTGGCCTTGGAGGGTCACCTTTCACTAGAGGATGTCTGTAGATGTAGCCTGTTCGAAATCCCTAGAAGCAAAGATTGTATAAATTTAAACATACAGCTGCTGATATGTATATTGAAGGAAATATTGATAAAACATTCAACTTCAATTTTAATTTTAAAGGTTGAAATTGTGTGTCTAATAAAGTACATAAAGTAAAATATATTATAAAATAAATAAAATGATGGAATTGTAAAAAAAAAAAAACACAGGTACAATTAAAAACACTTTAACATATTTATTTAAACACACTTCAATATTATTATGGTCTTATTGCATCTTCCTCAGTAGTAGTAAGACTATAGAAAGCTTCCTTTTCAGTCTTACTACTACTACTACTACTACTTCCTGAGGAAGATGCAATTAGAGCATCACAATAGTAAAGTTTGGTAAATATTACCATCTCTTGTTAAGAGTAATACAAAGTGTGCTATTTAATAGAACCTAAGGTAAACCTAAGCTTACAGAATTGTCCAACATCCTCATGAGGGCCTCAAACTCCACCCCTCCAATGCGCCACTGCCTTTCCTTCTTGAGTGTAGCGGGAGCAACATCCGAACTCTCTGTATGTTTGGGTAAAGAATCTGGTGCACGCCTGGCTGCCTCATACACATGTTTACGAGCTTCATCAGACACCAGGACCAAATTCTCAATGCCTATAGGCATCAACTTAATCTGTAAAATTAATACAAAATATTTATTTACCTCTTTATTTACCTTCGGGATGATTATGTATAAAACTTGAACTATACGACTTTATATGATGAAACCCTTAGCTCAGTCGGTAGTGTGTGTCTACTGAGCTAAGGGTACAGAGTTCAATTCCCGGCATGGCTGAAAAATGTATCAAGTGTGGAATATGGGTTTACCCTTTCACAGTGATGAATTAACGACCAGGGTGTGGATGTTGTGCCTGTTCTTGATATGAGTTATTAAATAAGTTGTGTGCAGAGAGCGTCAGTCAGTTTAGAAAGTGCAAGTTTAATACCTCAACTCATATTGTGCATGATAGTTTGTTATGTAGCTTGAAAAATAAAAGTAGGATTTATAAAAATGAAGATACAACCAAGATTTATATTAATAAATGATTCAATAGCTTGACAAAAAAATTCAAGTGAATTAAAGGGATTCAGACATCTTGTAAATTTCCTCAAATATCTTGGAAATGTCAATAACTGACTTACTCTTGTTTCCTCCTCCTGTTTTATTCCGGTTTCCTCCTGATTTACTTATTTACAACCATTACTGTTTCCAGCCTGTGGCCTGGGTCAGTTTTTTATTCAAGTCATATTTTTTCACATTCGCTGGCTAGGCCTGTTATAGTTTCATATGCCTTCTAATCTAACTTTAGACTAGGACAAGCACAACATAGACTCTGGCCGTTAAATTATTCCATGTGAAAGTGTGAACACATATTTCAACAATAACAAATTTTTCAACCATGCTTGTAATCAAATCCAGGACTATTGATTGATGTGTTATCAAAAGACAAATATTGATAGTGTACTCGTTAAAAAGTATTGGGAGAAAAATATCGATACCGTACTAGTGTCAAAAGAAAAGTATTGATAACAATATCAGTATTGAAATTTTAATCTGGAAATATTTTTTTTATCCAACCCTAATTAACTTCTGGGAGGTAGAATTTTTTTAAACTACATCTGTCGTTTATATACTCTGTCAAAATAGGTTATCAATAATATTGAGAAACAATAGAAGAATGCCCTGCCCTGCCCTGCTTCATCTGCTTTAACAATGCACAAACTTGTTCTGCTTCATCTGCTTGGGGCAAAGTTCAGTTGACTAAGTTCATTGAAATTTACAAAAACTTCTGTTTAGTGTGTGATGACAGTGATCATTGATAAAGGGGTAATAAGTAAAATGGTCACCCAATCAGGCATCAGGTTGTATTGATAAACATAAGATGAAAAAACAGCCAAGAATTATGACAAGCTAAAAAAGACGCCTACAAAGCCTGATTAGGCATATAAGCTTACGATTTGCCTAGTAAACCAGTAATGGAAAAATCTATGCCATGAATAAAAAAATCACCCAGGCCACAGGCTTAAAACATATCGGATGTAAATAAAATGTGAAAGTTTTGATTTTAGGGATCTGCATAACTTTGAATCTATTCAAATTTTATGCTATTCTAACCAAACTAAGAAAAATTGACAATAATTTAAGCCGTTTCAAATTCTGTGATGAAAAGTTAAAATCTTTGTGCATCCTATAACTGCACTCTTGAATAATATAAACAAATGGACTAACTGAAAAGGTGTGTGTGTGTATATATATATATAAACATATATGTAAAAGGGGTCTGCAAACCCGGATTTTTCATTTTAGTCGAAATCGAGTATTTTAAAAGACAGTTCGAGTATGTTCATAATTTTAAAATGTTAGGAGTATAACACTCGTGTCTTTAAGGACATTAAAATTACACTAACAACTACTACTACCTTACTATAAAAAAAAGTAATAAAATTAATAATTCCATGATGGCTTTAATGTATAAACATATAGTATAGAAACACTTTACAATAATGCAAAGTAATTGATAGTGAGGGAAGCCAATCTGAAACAGGGTTGCCACTAATTTATAGCATTGAAATTCTGACATTTCCACGTCTTCCAGACAAAAATATAATAGCTCCAACAACACAATATAATGTGGCAGGAATGAGAAGGTAGCTAAGAAAAGATGCAAATACATTAGCATGGAGAGAATGGGTGAACCACCCAAGTGCACCTGACCGGAATTCTAACCTCAACCTTCCTGTCATTACATACAATGCAAGTTGTCTATGCCCAAACTCCATAATTAATGATAACCACGTTTACTAAGGATAAAAAAAAACTTTAGGGCCTGGGCCCATCATCAACAAATTAATGTATGTTTTACTTGTTTATATGAAGATTGTTTCTGGAGTATGGATGCACTGCTTTTCACACATTTACACAAAACATTTTAATTCTAGTTTTAAATAGTGGGTGGCTGAGAGATAACTCTTTGGACTTCAAAACAAATACAGTATGCATGTCATTTTAGAATTGAGACTAAAATAAATCTGTATTTGAGGTTGTGCAAAGGGTCACAAAACTGTGAAAGCAAATTTGCAAATCTTTTGATGTGTTAAACAAACGATTTTGATAATAATTAATAAAAACATTTTTTTTTTAATTGAGTTACAAATGATGTAGAAATAATGATAAACCAATGTTTTGTCACTATTTTGGAACTAAGAATACAAACGAATCAATACCCGCATGTGCATTGTGTGTGATATTGTCATATTGAAGGCTGTACAGACGCTTTCTCACAACTAGTAACCACGACGCATACGCTGATGTCTACACATGCGCATATGTTCTTGGATTACATAATGCCACATTATAGCAATAGTCTTCACTGTGAAGTTCATAAAATATGATCGCAATTTTAATTAATTACTAAGCAGAAAAACATTCATGTAAAAATTGGTTGTTAAAAAAATAGTTGAACATTTAAAAAAATTTGGCTTAATATTTTAAAATTCCAATAATTACTAGGAAATTTGATAACTTTACTGATTTTTCCAGGTCAAACCAAAGTCCTTGACATTTCCCTGTTTTCTGGGTTTTCCATACAAGTGGCAGCTCTGTGAACAGGTAGTTAGGTTAGGTCAGGCCTAGATTTACAATTCCCACTTTTTCAAAGCTTCCACAGTTTCACATTGTTTTGAATTTTCAGAAATATTACTTTTCCATCAATGTCTCTTCACATTAAAAATAAATACTTTAGAAAATTCAAAACAATGTGCAATTGTGGAAGTTTAAAGAAGTGGAAAGTGTAAAAGTGTAAGAAGAGAAATGTGTTTGTTTATATCGAGGCCTAGCTCAACTATCCTTTCAGGTTGACTTCCTTCAATACTACTTTACATTATTGTAATGTGTTTCTACATTGTATTTTTAAAAAGTTAATAAAAATTGACATTTTAATAATCTAATATTTCCTCAAAATATGCTTAAGTAACTTAATTTACCCTTTAAGAAAACTTAAGAATCATAAACAGTTAGAAATTTGAAGTGTTTCATATTTTGTTTATTATTCCTTAATGTAATCATACATGAACAAGTTTTCTGTTACATTTCCATTCCTCTATGCGCAGTCGCATATGTGCATTGTATAAAATTTAACACCTGGTTAAGCTGGATTATCCATCCACGTTACATGTTAAACACGGAGTGGGAAGGCTTCTTAAATTTTACATGTTGAAGTACCTAATATTAAAACACAATTTTCACTTCAGGGCTAGCATAGCTTTTATTAACCACACTCTAAAAATAGCCCAACTTTGATTAGAGTAAAAAAATATGCTCATACTCTGCAGCCAATCACTCACCTGAGTTTCACAAGCCAGTACAGTGTTGTAAACATTGTAAAATGCCTCTTCTACTGTTTCACCACAACACACAGCACCATGATTTTGAAGGAACAGAACCTGAAAGTATACAACAATTTGTGTAGGCGCTTAAAACACATATTAATTCAAGAAATAACCGGTGAATGGTGATTCCCAAACTCCGGGAAATTTAAAGAGAGTATAAGAATGCTTAATTTTAGGAAAGGCAGGCCAATCATAAGACAAAAACATATTTTTTAAATTTCATTAGATACAAGTTTTGAGTTTCGAAACTATAATAATCTATAGAAATTACCATCAGACAAAATGCATGACTAGACTAACTATTTAAAACATGCCACATTTATCTGAATTAGGGCTCTACCTTGGTTTTCAAGCTATGAGCAGGTATAATTATAAATACAGGTTGGGCTCATAATTTCAAGCTCCTTGAAAAGGGTTCTTTTTCTTTAAATGACTTGAATTGTGTGTATTGTGATGTTGTTTACTCTTCTCTATAGTTGTTGGGTTGTTCTTTGTGCTGATGAAGTTTGAGGCTTTGGGCTCCACAGTGTAAATCTTTCTGGCCTAGTTTATTAGGTCTACCAATTACCTTATTGACAGGCCCCAAGTTGCGGCCTATCTTGTCCCGCTCCTCTGGCTCAAATATTCCACCAAGGTACGGGTGATGACTCACTTCACCAATCACAATGGCCTCTTGACAAAGTGGCAGCAGGCCAGATTTTAGGGATGAGACCTATAGACAATAAAATAGTTTCAAGTGAATATGATATTTTAAGGTGACAAGAATTGGAATAAAGTAAGTGTTGAAGATAGAAACATCAAAACACTGTGAGACATGTTTTTACAAACTTTTACTAGCACTTTACAATGAATATTACATATTTTTGAAATGTATTGTACCATTTTTAAATGTAATGTGCACACGCTAAATAAAACAAAATTGGATCTTTTCGCAAAGTAGACTACTTGACCTTAAGGTTGATTTTAAATAGAAATAACTGTATTAAAAGTTAAATCTATGTATATTTTATTAAGTAGCATAAGTAATTGTTCTTTATTTTTTTATTACTGAAAACAAGAAAAATGAGTACCAAATGCTCTATTACAGCATTTTTTTTATTAATATTCATATAACCAATCAAAGTTGCCATTATAAAACATTTAATTACATCAACCAATACAATTGGCAAAGGAGTAAAATATGAGTTTGATTTGTTTTTTATGGCAGTCATATTGTCACAAAAGACAAATATTTTAAATTTAAAGAATGAGAAATTAAGCCCTTATTTTACTCTCAGTAGTACTATACCAATTACATTTGTTTGTTTTTTTCGTATCATCTTTAGGCACAATATATTTATTCAACCCAAGCTTAATTCGACCTGATACTCAGGAGATTAATGGCAAGATAGCTCAAGATATTCGAATTAAAAAACTTGGGCTCAAAGACTCCTAGCAATTGGTAAAAAGAATTATATAAACTTGCCTGGTTGGTAAAGTATCCAAATCACAAAAAAGATCAAAATGTATTAATACAATTAATTTAGGCTACTGGATTAAAGTATCCTCTTTGTTGTTTAAATGATTTAAACATGACAAACTATTTGCCAGTGTCACCAAGTCTTTTAAAAACATTTATTAACTAAATTTTAAATGTTTTCACTTTAACAAAATTGAACATTTTTTTAAAGATTTCAGGATTCAAAATAAAATTTAAGATTCAAGTTCTGGAAATATAGGAGCCAATCGATCTCTAGTTTTAACTATTTGTGACACATCACCTACTAAATCATTTTGAGTGAAGCAAATTAATTAGAATTTTAAAAATGCATATGATTTCATGCTACAGTGATGAAAGATTTACATACGGCGAGTACTGATGGCGTGTGAACATGGATGATGCACTTTATGTCTGGCCGTGCAGCGTGGATGGCTGAGTGGAGCATGAAGCTAGACACATTGACGGCAAAGTTGGTTGTCCCTGGTTCCACTATGTTGCCCTGCATGTCAATCTTCACCAGGCTGGACGCTGTGATTTCATGATACAGCATACCAAATGGATTGATGATGAAATGTTCTTGGTCCTGATTTAACCTTGCCTTTTGGGAGTGAAATCAAATTTTAAATTAAAATTAAAATTATTCTTAACCAAAAACTAAAATATGAAGATTTTAAAGATTTAATAAAAGAAAAAACTGTCATACTACCAGTTCAGGTTATAGAGTACGCATGAAAACGATTTTGAGATGTTTTTCTTAAACAAAAATGCTGGTTGGGCTAGAGTAGATCTAACAGCTGGTAATCCATTTACATGTACTGCAGATCGACTGAAAATTAGCTATTTAGTTTTATGCTTACTAAGACCGGTGCTTATTTTGACTAGTCTTAATATGTACGCAACATATCAATCTAAACATATCTTCTCAAAAATAGCTTACAGAAACAAAGTATGTACGTAAGAGTAAATGGGGCTAGATCATATAGTACTTTCTTTCTTTTATCCATAGCCAAATGGTTTTTAAGTATTTAGTTACTGTCATGTGTTTCTAGCAAGTAATTGATGTCCATTTTAATTTAAAACAACTTAAAATCCATTAACTATATTTAAATTTAACATAAGAAGTGATGCTAATTTGAAACTCTCGGCTCACGGGTTGTAACCATACTGTTAAGTCTAGTCATGAAAAGTGTTAGCAAACCAAGCACTGGTGTTGTATTGATCATAAATATTTCATTTACATTTATATCAGGCCAACCGCAAAAACGCGGTGGTTGTAAAAATCAATAACAGGTCAACCGTAAAAACACACCAATAGAAATATTACACGTGTGCATATGTAACTGATCAGAAGCCCCCTCCAGCAATTTACCAGCAGATAAAGATAAGCTAGAAAGCTCAAAAATAGTTAATTCTAATAGAGATAAGAAAATCAACATCATTAACTTCAGAACAAGCCCAAAAATCTTCACTAAATACCTCTAAAAACCCTAATATCACATGATCCTGATATCAGACCCAAACAATTTTGTCCATTTCCAACGGCAAACAAGCACAAAACAAACAATCAAATAAAGAGAAAAAAGAAGGGCAAATCGACAATTTTAAAAGACATAGAAAAGAAGAGACCAGAAGTAGAAGAGAAACAAAGAAATGACTAGCTTGAGATAAAAAAAACAAGACACATGAAAAAATTACAACTGAAAGTACATTAGAAAGTGAATTGGATGAAAGCTTTAATCAAGGTCTGGATACATGTAACACCGAAATAAGACAATATAATGATTCAGAGTGTGATGGAATAGATGTAAAGAGTGACCACAGCAATTTACAATCCAGAGGTGAAATATTTGGGTTTGCTCAAATTATCAGTTAAAAAATATACAATGTAGTACAGCAGTTCCCAAGCTGTGGTTCGCAAAATCTTCCAAGGGGTTCACCAAAATATTTCTGTAAAAACGAATTTACAGAACTTTGTGAGGAAAGGGGAAGCATTTACAACTGTTTATCGTCTCGCACTGAAGTCAGGTGGTTATCTCAAGGTAGAACTCTTACAAGATTGTTTGAACTTAAACAGGAAGTTTTTGTTTTTCTTACCAACCATCCCTTTCACAAAGCAAATTGAATGCAAGATAAAATGTGGCTCAAGGCTTTGGTCTATATGGCAGACATTTTCTCAAAGATAAACAGTTTAAATCTGTCTCTTCAGGGGTAAAATATTAATGTATTTATTGTGCAAGAACGTATCGAGACGTCCGTAAAAAAAAAGTTTTGGGAAACTTGTTTAATTAGCAATCAAATGGAGTGCTTTGATACCCTTATAATAACGTGGTCATAGAACAATTGAATGGGCTTGGAAAAACATTCAGAGAATATTTTCCCATCCAAGTGCAATAATAAAAATTGGTTTCGCAATCCTCTGGAAAAGAAAGAAAGCAGTTTTGAAATCCTCCACATTAAGCAAAAGTGAAAAAGAGCAGCTCCTTGAAATTTACAGCGATTTAGAATTAAAGAAAAGCTATAAATCTTTGTCATTAGTTGGTTTTTGGTTAGTTTTAAAGGAAGAGTTCTCATTGTTTGAGAATAAAGCTATTACAGATTTGTTAACATTTTATTCTACATATTTGAGCAAGAAACTTTTTTCTTCATTTGCCTATTTAAAAAATAAATACAGAAACAGGCTCAATGCTGGAAGTAACTTGATACTTTATCTATCGTCTGTGGTTCCTCACTTTAAAGCTCTGTTCCATCCAAAGCAAGAGCACCCTTCTCCCTAAGTCACATGAAGAGGTGAGTAGCTGTTAAAATTTGCTAACAATTTTGAATCTTAAATCAGCATGGAAAGATATTCCATTATATTTGGTGGGGTATCCCAAAGTACTAACCGAGCTATAGTAGGTATTAAATATTTTGATTACAATTAATAACCAAAATTCATAAAAATTAGGCATATAATTAAATGAGTCCCAAAGTACTAACCGAGCTATAGTAGGTATTAAATATTTTGATTACAATTAATAACCAAAATTCATAAAAATTAGGCATATAATTAAATGAGTGGCAATGGAGAGTTACCAGGGGTTTCGTGCATTACTCTAAAACAAGTAACTTGGTTGATTTTTATCCTGGGTATGACAAAATTTTTGGTAGCCGGGGCGATACCAGATCAAAACAAAAGAGATTGATTTAAATAAAAAAATAAAAAATGTGAACTAAACAAATTGATTGAAATTAAAAAGTACACTATTTTAAATGCCAACTAGTGCATTTACATCTTATATTATTATCTAATGACTTTCATCATCCTTTACTAGAACTCACAACAGGCAGAATATATTTTGTGGCATTTATCAACTTTGGGAGGAATTATATTGACTAATGTATTCTTATATCAAACTTCCCAACTTTAAATAATTATACCTCACCAGTTTATATGCATAAATCTTGATAATGATAAGGTAGTACATCTACTTACCAGTAATAGGATATTTATCCAAGTCATTGCACATTGCAAACTTTTCCAGATGAGCGAACTTAGAACAGTGCTAGGATATACACCCCTCTCTTACGAAACATACATAAATTGTTTATTTTATATTTGATCCTGGTAGCCAATCGTAAATTTTTATTTTAAAATTATTCTAAAAAGGCTATCACTTCCGTAAAAAATTAGCTAGTCTTAATGAATAGCCCAGATGTTTCATTTAATGGCTTGTGCTAAAATACCATATATACCGAATATAAGGCTAGGCTTATTTTCAGTTTTCGACAACGAAAAGTCGGGGGTCGTCGTCTTATATTCGCGCGTGAAGAAAAATGTTAGTCAACATTTGTATGTTGTATAATACTGATATACCGGTATGTGTTTATTTTACAAATAAAAGGTATGTACTTGTTCAAATTCTAACACAAACCAGCATTTTTTTCATTTTAACAGATATTCACCGAGTTAATTATTTTATGTGTGTTGTTTTCAGCAATTACAAAACAATTATAGGCGATGATGACTGACAAAGTTTTTTGGTGTTTTTTAAACTAGTTTTATATTAAAATACAATATTTTATAATACTATTATAATAATTGATTCGTCCAGGTGATAATGATGTTACTCAGAATAAAATGTGCATTGCAGAAATGAAAACTTAATCAATGTACAGTATATGAATAATATTGATTGATAGTATTATTTTAATTTTTATGGTTGGTGACTAAATATTGATCAATCTAAAAATAAAAAGCTTTTCCCTTATTCTCTAGTTCTCAAAATAGGTATCGTCTTATTTTTGAGTCGTCTTATATTGGGGTGAATGCAGTAAGTGGATAAACTATGCAACTCACAGTGATCTGGTTGTTCACGCCTTGGGTCCAGCCATACAGGTCAACGAGTCTGTACACAGCAGCCAGCTTACACCTGAGAATCTTTTCCCCCTTGGCGTAGCCCATGCTCTCCACACCCCTGATATCGTTGATAGGAACCACACAGTTTGAGCCTGGGAGCACACAGCATCAACAATCGTACATTTGGAACAAATGTAAAGTTAAACATTACATAGGTCAAATCAACTAAATAGAACTGGTAGTATTAGTAAGATGCTGTGATAAAAGGATTATATATAATTATATTTATACAAAAAATGTTAAATATCAAATTCATTAAGGTTCATTTCATAAATAAAAATAAGATGTGGTAGAGAGGGGCCTCATGGAACAAATAATCTATATATAAAAGTAAAGTTAGTAATAAAGAATAGCTTGCAGCTCTCAGGTTGATTTGGCTTTGTTTCTAATAAAACGAATGGATTTGCTATGCTTCTAAAATGATATTATTAAAAACATCCTTAAGAGACTATGAATAGGCCCTCACAGTGCTCGAGAAGCTCAGGCCACTTCCAATTTTGAGGACTTAGCCGGTAAATTAAATAACTAATAAATGTGAAAACAATGTGATAAAACGAGTAGTATATTTTAAATTTTTTACATATAATACAATAACAATATGAATACATTAAAAATAAACATTTTAAAACTATGTAATAAACTTTCCAATTTTTATTTAACATGTTATTTCTAGAATCTTTTTATGCAAAGTCACCTATTAAACCGAAAAATCTAGTTCTCTTGCAATTTTATAGTTTATATTAAGCATTGCGAGAACATTAAAATAATCTTGTCCCATAGCTCAACGACGCAACAATGAGATTAGGAAACACACCAGAAGGTCCAAGTTGGAGTATTTCTCAAAGTAATGCTTTTGGCTTACAATTCAGTTTAAAGATGACGGAATGTATTCGCTTTAGGAAAATTATCTCATCAAACAGATCCAGTGATATTTCTTTGGCATACTTACTTTGGAATTGTTCATTTTATGAACGTAGATCTTCAATACAGAAGTCATAAAATTTTCAGAGAAACTCATACAGGCTACAAATTATATTCAGTGACTCAAACTGCCTTCTAAGACCTGATCTTATGGAGTCGATAATGACAAAGAAGACAGTGATTATATAATGTTGTTCATTCTCAAGATTAGAATCATTACAAAGCTTGTAGGAGCAACTGCAGGTAAGCTGAGATGATGTAGCAATATTTTGACCCTGTGCTACCAATCTGGCCTTATTCAAGATCGCATTCTATTGTTCATGGACCTGCTAAATGTCAGCAATGAGACTTTCAATAATACCCCTCTCGACATCAGGTGTGGTATTGTGTGCTTCAATCACAAGAGAAGTACGATGGATCATCGTAACCTAACCCACAGAGATGGGTCTATAAAAAATAGTTTTTGACATGTATTTCTGAATATAATTAGGCCCAATTTGAGACTGTGCATTGAGATTGAAATATTCCAGTTCACTTAAACCCTTTCTTACTTCACCCATATGATGCGCAATTGGCCTTATTGCATCAAAACTTGCAGACCATCTAGTTTTTAACATCCCATGGAGTGAAATACGAAGATGTTGCTTTAAGATTTCCCACCTATGAGGGCTCCTTGAATGATTCAGCACAACAGCCGACACCTACAAGGTTTAATATGTGGTTTCCACAGCAGGACAAACCGCATCTAGGGTTAAGCTTAAGGAGAAATGATTGTACACCATTATATTTTGTGTATGTAATTATAACCAAATTAACATCAAATGTGTGAATTTGAGGCCCTCAAGAATGCTAGGCCCAGGCCAAATGTACTTGCTGGCATGACTGCGAGGGCCTGACTATGAGTACGACACAGGACTAATAATTCCTTTTCACAAAAAGTACCCTCTTAGTTATATATAACAAAATAAATATGATAAATAAACAAAGATTTAAAAAAAAATATTCAAAGATAATATAATTCAACTATAATTCAAATATAATTCAACAACCTAAACAAAAACATGAAGGCAAAAATGTCCTTAAAGAGCAAATTAGCCTATTGACCCCAAATCAA
Source organism: Timema douglasi (assembly GCA_901482245.1). Taxonomy (NCBI): domain Eukaryota; kingdom Metazoa; phylum Arthropoda; class Insecta; order Phasmatodea; family Timematidae; genus Timema; species Timema douglasi. The sequence goes on along the minus strand of CABEEJ010003410.1, from coordinate 53,968 downwards.
TTAAATTACACAGGGCCTACCTTTAAAGACAGACCCAGAATGCAAGCGTCCCCCTTGTACCCCCATCATGTCGGAAATTTGCTGCAACAGACCAGAGGGTCCATTCCCATCCTTCATCTGTATCTCGATGATTCGCTCCAATTCCTCTCGAAATAGTCTGCTGTTCATGATCATCTCTACACGCTTCCGTCGCTCCATCTCACGCATATCCTACAGATTTAGCAAATCAAATGTTAAGGATATGTAGAATTTAAGTTATTAAATAATATTTTTATGTTTTTTGTACAAAACAATAATTTCTTTTAATTATGTTCATTAGTATTACTGTCGCTGTTTCTTATTACAAATTTCTCTGTTTTCCAAAAAGTTCCATATAATAGGCCAGTTCAGAACAAAGAATTTTAAAAATACATACAAGATAAAACTGATTTTTATAATCAAAGATTGTAATTATTAAGCTGTTTTGTGTTTTCAAATGCTTTTTAAGGTTATAAGTTTCATATATATAAAATTATATATATTAGACCTGCTAGGAAAATATTTGTCTGGATGCTATTCTATTACCGAGCCTATGTCCCAGTTAACTTTCATTTGTGTCTGTAAAAAATATTTGGAGATCTGGAATTCTGTATTTTTTCACTGGGGTTTTTTAAACCTGTGCCCAGATATATTTCCTTCCTGTGATATTTTAAAAATCATCTCATTTTAATTTTTTAAATAGTTACATTCATTTTCTTTCTGGTGTTTATAATTTATTTTCTTCCCGGTAGATTTAATGGCTTCTATTTGCACCTTAAATGATTTAGCAATGATATCTTATCAATTAATTACCCACCTCAGTAAGGTAATTAGCTAACACGCTAGTTACTAGTTGTGCTAGACTACCAAGGACGAGGTTCAAATCTCACCCAGTTGAACTGTGGGGTAGGGTGGTGGGGAGGGGAGGGGGGTTACTTAATGGTTTTCCACTCTCCCTCCACACAAACGCCAGTTCACTTCCATTATATTATTCAACCTTCTCAATTCCTAACTCATTAGCGTAATTAGTACTTAAACGTATAATCTGAAAGAGTAGTAAGATGTGGTGCTAGGTGGTATTATCATTATTGTTATTATTAGCACCGTGTCTTACTACCCGTTCAGGTTGTAAGCACTTACACTAATGTGTAATGAATGGTAGGGTTATTGTGAATTGAAATGGAGGACCTACAGTTTAACGTGGAATCCGAACCACGGTGGAGGCCTGGCATTCCCCACATTCACAAGATGTCTTGTCATGTTTGGTAATCAGATAAATATGTGCCGGGACCGAGGATTGAACCCCGGACCCCCAGCACAGAAGTCTGACACCTTACCCCTAGACCACCAGGTCACTCAAACCCTTATAAAAATGAGGAAATAGATGTAGCATTCTTCGCCTACAAAATCTAACAGACCTCTGGCAATCTTTGAATGCAAATTCTGAAATAGGCGTGGCACTGATAGGGTTAAGACAGTTTTAATTTCAAGAACTTAAAGTAAAAACATTGAAAGTAATGTCTCCAATGAGAAAAAGAGAAATTGATATCTGTATTAAAATAAAAAACTTAAATAATCTTTTCCATATTAGTTTGCAACATATTAGGTTTTACTTGCAAAGATATTTATGTTCGGTTTATAATTTGTTTTCTCTAAAAAGCACACTATGCACATCTGAGCCAAGCCATTACTTAACATTGCATTAAATTACTGTCAAAATATTGACTTAAAAAAGTTTTATTATATGTTAATTTTGTTCATGTTGGTGTAGCACATAGATCATATTTGTGTGCCGAAGGGTACAGATTTCCCATCCCTGATCTTCAAGGGTGAAAAAAAAACTAGAGTTCTTTTTTTTAAACCAACTCACTTAGGTTATATTGGGGTTTTTGGCGGGATTTTGTGAGTAAGGGGGTGTTTTGACGGATTTTATTGTGTTTTTTTAAGATATGTATGTTATCTGCTTAAACAAATAATTTAAATATATTAATTATTCAGGATCCAGAGAAACATATTTTAGCTTTAATAAAGTTAGGAAAGGAATGATAAAAGACATAATAAAGGAAAACACTAATGCAACAATACTGTATAAGCTAGCAGGTTGATAAAAAAAACTGTATTGATGGAATAGTAAGAAGGGGGAGGGGAGACCATGCATCAAATTACTGGCGAGCCAGCTGCAGAATTGATTTATTGCTTTCTTTACTTCAAGATAAAAAGGTAAAAACTTTTGTATTTCATATGATTTGACGAAGAATTATCTTCAGGCCCTAGCATTAATACAATGTAGGTACCTTAAAATTATAAGCTATTATACCAAGCGAGTTGCTAGTTGAACTTATTATTTTGTTCAACCAAAAAAACACATTTTATAGCTTTGTTTATTGTATAAAATCCATAGTTTTAAAACTTATGCATAACACCATACAAATCAATGTATTATTATTGGGTTTGAACCAAAAAGTTTTCAAAAGAATGACTAAACATTTAAAAAATTAATTAAATGATCGCTTTGTGTTCAAAATATAGGTGGATTTTTTTGAGATGGGTAAAATTATAACAGCCCTGCTGTTCTTAGTCTTTTTCTCGTAAAAGTGAGATGCACAATTTAATATGTAATACTTAACAATACCTATACAAATTTTAACCGAAATCGTTAAGCCTATAGGTTTGTGAACTAATTTGTTCTCTTTTTGCTATTAATTAAACTAACCTACCCATAGTTTTAGAGTTGGATAGCTAATTCCAAAACTCCCTTTAGGAAAAAGTTAGATATTAAGTTTTAAGCCTATCAGTAAAATATTAGTAAAATGATTTCAACCATCCATAAATTCCAGGTTCAGGGGGTCATGAAACCTAAACATGCCCCAAAATCTTAATTTTTCTTTTGTCGCAAATCAATATGAGAGGTCACATGAAAGTAAAAAGTTAGATTAAGATTAAACTATTTACAGCATCTATGTCGGCTGGTCTCATTTTATTCTTGTCATCCTCATCCAAACCATCTATGCCATTAGTTTGTGCTTCAGCCGGAGGTGCCCTCTCCGATTGACTCGTATCCGCCATTGTCCCTTCGTTACGTTACAGGGTCTGAAATTAAAAAAAAAATACACACTTATAATCCACATTTTAAGTTGTTATTTAAAATAAAGGTGACTATAAACAAGCATTAATACAGGTCGATAGATTAAATATCATACAAATCAGAATGTTAGAAGTAACTAAAACATTTGTTGTACAAGGAGTAGTTTTCCTTTGTCATATTATAGTAAATCTAAGTTATTTTTATCATCAATACTCACAACAAGAATAGTGTAAGTTTCCAATTTTAACTCACTATAAACTATTTCCTACATAATAAAACCTATCCTTCCTATTGTCAACATATTATTCTTGGAATATCTTTCACTGCCATTGTCCTATCACATCGCTAGATTGTATTTAATTTTTTGCAGAAGATGTTTTAGAAAAAACTAACTAAGTTACAGTTGTTTATTTTAACAATATTACTAACTCAAACAAAAAATGTATTTATTGCCGCATGAAATATTAGGTTAAGTTAGGGTGGGATTGTTTTCAATGTATTTTTTTATTATTTTGCACCAAATTATGAATATTATTGTGCGCTTAAATATCTGACACCACTGCAATAAATTAGTTGTGAGGTTTCCAGGTGTGACATGGAATTGTACACCAACTAAAGTACATTCACCACTAGAGTTAGTTGGATGAAAGCTCAAAATAATACCAGAAATAGCCCTTAATGTATCCCTATGCCAACAGCTGATAACTGTCACTTTGGATAGCTGTAATGAAAAAACATATGGTATGTGTGAATGTGATAGCTAACCACAGTAATTTAGGGCAATAATATTTATATTTATTGAGGTAGGGCACAAAGCTTATTTCTCGCTTCATTTCACTTTAAAAAAATTGTACTTTCACAAAAGGTCTAACAAATATAGTTTAAAAATGGTGGCTGGTGGATTAAAACCATGTCAATGATAATGACACAAACAAGTTCTTTACAATGGTGCACCAACACAGTGGATAAAAATATTTTATTCAGTTAAATATTTGAAATACAATAAAATAATATTATATATATGACAAGTATTTTCTATTTTCTAAGTAAATACAATACCTGTATTAAAAGGTATTAATGTATGCACTTAGATATTACACATTGTAGATAACTCTCCAAAACAAAGCATAAGTAGGTCTACTTTTAATCACGTTTAAAATATTGTTTCGGATTGGGGGAAAAAAGAAATATAAAGTAATTAAATAGTGTGAAAAAACTTAGGTTTATGTTATTTTAAATGTAAAATATAACATGTAATTAAAAAACTTCATTTATAACACAAGAGTGATCTTTTACAGGTGCTGGCAACCCAAAACCTAAACATGATTTTTCAACTGTCATTCAAGTAAGAATCTATGGAGAATATACTATAGGCCTATAGCAGAATGTGTTTGAATGGATTTAGGTTAGTTTAGTTTTAATTTTTTTTAATCAGTACATTCATATTTTTTTAATACTGTATACTTGCTATTTTTGTGTGCTTTGATTTTTAAAAAATAATGTATTTACTCAATGAAAACTAAAAAGTTACCAAAATCCTACCTTCTTTGTGTACTTTCCTCAAGAACCTTTAAATAATACGAACATAATGTATGAAGTCAACATAATATTTTCCTTAATTATAGCTATTACAAGTATTATAATATTATGATTGCCACTTTTTTTTTTCAAACGTGAAAGCTACATAATTATCACATTATTCAATATGGTAATGTTTTTTCTTTAGCACCGCATCTTACTACCTGTTCAGGTTATACGCAGATTATGTATTAAAGTAGTGATAGTGATTGTAAAATATAGCGCTTACTACAATGAAACTTGAGCCCACCAGGATTGAGTCAAGAAAACATCTTAGGAATTGTTGGAAAACGCTTTGTGTTTTTCTTGCCCAAAAGATGACAATAGCACGTTATAATGAATTATCCCCTACTAATGCTGACTGACACAAGATTGATTATAAAGTTAGCATCAAGAGAGAAACAAACATTAGACAGCCTATACATGAAAATTATGTTAACTGATAACATTTTCAAACACAAATAATTATTACCTTAACATTACACCAAGACAACAAATTGGCTACCAAAAATAAAGGCTTGATGTTATATATTAACCTGTCTTAGTCTAAACTAAATTTACCTCAAGGCTGATGCTTAAAATTTAAAAATTAAACTAATTCTCCTTAAAAAAAATCCCCAAAAAAGTTTGTTTCATCAGCAAACCATTTACTGCGGAATTATTTTCAATATCCACAATATTCCGTAAATTATACCATGTTAAAATATTATCATTACCAGATTTACACTCCTAGCACATCCAAACGATGCCAATAAGTGTCAACAATGAAATGCAATACAATCTTGGGGTTTATACTCTAAAATTCCATTGTAATTTCACATTTCCAATTAGGCCTAATTAAGTCGCTTTAAGCTAATTAGTAAAAAAAACATTGTTGCGAGTAACACTTTTAAAATTACTCAAAAACTCCACCCGAACGTAAGAGAAAATAACAAAATATTTTAAGATAATGTTTGACAATGTTAACGTAACAAAGACTGAAACGGAATAGAAAGGAGAGAAAAACGTTACTCAAAAATTAACCACAAGATGCGCATGCGCAGTCACCATTTCTAGTCGACCACGTGACTAAGGCATATACAGAGGATGAATGTGCGAATTATATTTCAAATTCCTTTGAAACGCATAAATTGTGTCGATTTAAAGAAGATAACCTGTTAAAACACATTACAATTGCATAGTGCTTTTAACACTCAATTAGAGCAACTAATTCGTGTCTTCATAAAGTTTTATGTTAGTGCAAACCAGTAGAGGAACAAAAAAAAGTTAATATTTAAGATCATTTAAAACAAAAGGGCCCTACAGACGACACGATTTGGTCAGGTGGTCGGTCCGATTTGTCAGATAAGACGCAATATCGGGTCGTATCGTAGGTGTGTCACCCGACAAAAAATTTACTATTTCAAGTCGGATGGTCGGCGCATCCAACCCCACGACCGTCCGACCAAATTGTGTCGTCTGTAGCATTGTCGGGTGATTCAGCGTGTCGAATGTACTACAAACACAGGCGCGAGTAGTAGTGTGTGTGTAGAAACATCATATGACAATTTTTTCCGTTCTATTAGCCATTTTTTGACTAATTTTTCTTTTTCTGGAATTAATCCCTAACGATGACATTAGCGCGAGTCCAACTTGTTGGTGTTTGGATAATATTGGAGGGATGATGCGATGTCTTTTAGAGAGAAAAAACCTGATGAGATCAGACACTAAGTCTGTAGAGCCCTTTAATAATACTGTGACATGCTTCTGTGGCCGCATGGTTCAAGACATCGCTCACGTGTTAAACTAGACTGCCGATGACCGGCCTATCGGGTTTCAAATCCCGGGTTAACTGAGGATGATTTTTACAAAATGGTTTCCCACTCTACCTCATAGCGAAGGCTGATACACTTAATCTATATTCGACTTTGCTCAACCCTAGCTCATTATATTAATTAGTATGTATGCGTATAACCTAAATAGTAAGACGCGGTTCTAAGATAAATAAGTGTTTACACAATAAAAGAACGTTTGCAGTCTGACGTAATTAGTCAACGTTGAATCAGTCGAACCGAACTTAAATCTGAAAGTGATTTGAACGGTCAAATATTTCCAGTTTTAGATAAATAATGCGAATTAATCGAGCCCCATAACTAGAAAATTATAGTAACCAAGGTAAAAAAAAAACACTGCTAAAAACACATTTACGGTTTAGTTAGACCAGCGTGTGCAATTTCAGCTGGTAAAAGTAAATAAATAAAGAGTTGGTCAACAATTTCATGTCATAATATTATAACATAAGGAATTAAACTATTGGCAGACATTAGAAACCAACTTCAACAATAAAGCTATATTGTTGGCTAGTGCTATGAATAAATCTTAGAACGCTAAATAGTTTCCCACTCTCCCTCCACACAAATGAGGGTACACTTATTTTAAATTCAACCTTTCTCGTACTCAATTCATTTGAGTAGTTATTACATTTTATGCGTATTACCCAAAATTGTATAAAGGCGCGGTGCTATATATATATATGTACATATATTTTAATATGTACATATATATATGTACAGCGCTCACCTTTGCCTAGTGTTGGCCATTGTAATTTGTAAATAATAATTGTGTCTGGACTCTTAAGTTACTACACGCAAAGAAATTATGATTGTATTGATTGCATATGTGTTTTTTTAGTATACTGAAATTATGATATCTGCATAATTGGGTAGAGATGAAGAAGGAAGCATTTGAATGAGAAAAGGGTAGAAACCATTTAAGAAAAGACCCGAACGGAATTTGAACCATAATAAATTAGTCATCAGCAGGCTAGTTTGATACAAGAATGAAGCCTCAGACCATGCGGCCATCAAAGCGGGTCTTATTTAGGTATATGATGATGAACATGAAAAATACTTGTAAAGTATGTGATCATCTTTCCTTATTTTTCCAAATAACGTTTAACACTGTCCTGTTCCTAATATTGTTGGAAGTCGGGTGAATCTAGTACCAATGACACCATATTTTAAAGTAAATTATCTTATGTAATCAAGCTAATGAAAGTACGTCAATATTATTGTTTAAATCTTAGAAGAAAACATGGATCAGTGCTGGCAGCGCGGCAGTCGCGCGATACGTGCTTTATGCCGCGAACAGGCTGGCTAGTAGCAGCAACAGCGGTCAATGGTTCACATTTCGCTGCTACAAGAGGCTGTTTCGTCAGTTTGGTGCACAATCAGCAAATGATTGCTTTAAATTTTTGGCTAAGTTGTATTCGTATGTGAAGCGTTCTGCCCTAGCATTTCATGTAAAAGGAGATGGCAAATTCGAAATAAGCACCCTAAAACACATAGAATTAGACAGATTTTGAATACCTATCAAAAATAATAAATACCTAGATTAACCTCAATTTTGAGAGAAGTTAAAAAAAAGTTGATCACCTCATTCCCAGAGCACTTTATTTCAGCCATTGCCAACATTACAACAATAATATAATGTATATTCAAACAATGTGGTGGTGAACATGTGCAAATTCACCAGCCGCAGTTTATTTATAGCTCACACTACGCTGATTGGTGGCTGCTAGCAACGGCCAGTAAATAGTGTGACTTAGTGTGGCTTAGTCATCAAATAGTTTTGTTTACTATTCAAGTAGATACCGGTATTGATAGCCTAGTTCTAGTTATAGTTTTTAGTTATTTATCGTTTGTTTTTAAAGTAGTTTGTTCTCTATATTAACATGCATTTGTGCGAAAATATTGTTGGGGGCGCTCTAGTACTGTATATTCATTGTTGTTAAAATGCATTCTTAACTGGTAAAACCTCAATAAATGTGTTTAAAATTATTATTTTTTGCAACAATGAAAATATTAAGTAACGTCCCCAGCGATATGAATATATATAACACGTTGGTTAATTCGAAGAAAAATTATTTTCCAACAAAAATAATTAGGAAACATTCAAGAATAAATTGTAAGCCCTTTATAAGTCACCATGAGTACAATTTTGATGTCAAAATATGTATGTTCCAAATTAACGAATTTATTGAAAATAAATATGATTATGCTACCCCAATTAATAATTGCCTTAAAAATGAAAGCGTTTCTCTTTGTCACCCACTGATTTTTCTATTCTTTAAACTAAATCAATAATCAAATGTCAAAAATCAATTAGCAAGGTTTCATAAACGCATTTTTTAAATTGATAAGAGAATGAAAGAGACGTGTACTACATGATCAAACTAGTGTAGTCCAAACACCAAATCTTAGGTATTAATTGAAGATTGTGTCTTCGGCTCGAGGAGCCGTCTGGAATTAGTGATGGACAGAATCGGATTAATATTATCGATTCATTTGATTATTCTGAATTGATTCATTCGATTCTTTCAAAATTATTCGAATGATTTTTTAATTCGAATGAAAACAGTAGCTGACTTGACGCGAGCTGGCCGATTCATTCTCTTACCACTCCTTTGCCAGAAGTGCTGAGGAAAATCAACCTATGATTATGAATGTTTCCAGGCTATCGCTATACAGGTCTTCATTTCAATAAATACTTCCCATTGCTACACAATAATCGCCCTTGTGCTTTCGAATGATTCTAAAGCTAATTTCATACAAAGTTCAAGTGGTTGTACAATTTACAATCGAATATAAGCCAAAAATAATTCAAATGAAAATTACAAAATGATTCGATTATTTTGCTACACTGCTAAGTAATTGTTCTTTTTCATTTCCTTTAAAATTTACCTTCCTAATTAACTAAACGCAATTAGCACGAATGCTTTGAGAAATATTTTTTAAACATTAAATTTATTAAATAGAAGTATATACTTTTATGTATTTAATAAAACATTTCCCGGCCGTAATATTCAGAGCGTATTATAATTTCATTCATTCAAGAGGCATATAATTGATTCAGATAGTCAAATTGAAATTATTTTATCACTTACCCGATATATAAATAGGATCGTAAGCTTGTATTTTTTTTATGTTTAGGAAATATTGAGGGTCAATTATTTCGACTCTTTAAAACACAAAGGAAAACGTATGTTCTTTATTTTATTATTAATCGTATGCGAAAGTATTTATATTAATGGTGAAGTACTTATGTGAATAATGCGTTCACTGTATAGTATTTTGTTGTGGCTGTACTTTGGTCTTTAGACACTGGCACAAGGAACTAAATACAGTGATACAAAAGTGTTGATAAGCCGCAAACGCAAAGGAATGCGTGTTGAGAGATCCGACAGCAGGGTGAAGAGAATAGTAGCACAAAGCAAAACGAGCAACTAGTAACTACTTTTAGCTAAAAGTAGCTAACATCCAATTATTATCGACTCTTTACTACTTCTCAAAATCATTCGAATAATTCTTTCGATTCATTCGATTCTTAAATCATTCGATTATGCCCATCACTATCTGGAACTGCCGCCAAGACTTGACTGGGCCAAGCGCTAGTCCATCGAGGCACGGACGTCTTTAGAGGTCGGAATACTGAAGTTTGGCAACACTGTGTTGAGGCCGGTCAACAACATAGCGGATGTTTGTTTCTCGTGTAGTTTACGCGATTTAAACATTTTGCATGGTTCGTGCTTCTAATGCATTATGTTTTGGGTCATAATATAGCAGAGCATGCAATAGATTAACAATTTGAGTATATGATTAGTGATATGCAACAGCTGACATGATTCCAGAATCCTAAGTTTTGTAAATTTGTGGTTATGCTTACTACAAAATACCTATTCGTTTGGAATGAAGTTGTTGCCTTGATTAGGGGGACATGATACAGATGCTGACTATTTCAATGATCCTACCATTAGTCTATCAACAATCGTTTTGAGGAGTGAAGTTATTGGACATTTAATATTGAAGATTATAATAAAAGAAAAGTTCGAACATAAGTTCCTTCAGCACAAAAAATAGAAGCAACTTTACCCGTACATCAATTTCGGTGGCCACATGGTCTAAGGCGCTACTCTCGCAGTTGACTAGAGTGCAGATGACGAGGAGAACTAGGTTCGAATCTCGGTCAGATATTTTGAATGTAATTTTTCCGAAAATGTTTTCCACACTCCCTTCACACAAATACGAGTACACTTCCTATAAATTTACCTCATTTCTAAAATCACTAGCTGCGTATAACCCGAACGGGTAGTAAGACGCGGTGCTAATAATAATAATAATTATTATTATTATTATTATAAAATCACTAGCGTAATTAGTTGGCCTCTGCATAAGCATATAGTCCAGACGGGTAGTAAGACGCGGTGATAAAAAAAACTTTTTTGTGTCTGGCCTATAAATACATTTGTAAGGATCCAGAATTAGAGAATTTTCAAAAACTGTACCTGTGGTAATTCCTTTTGAAAATATTTTCTTTGGTTTCGTCAACGCTTGGAACGATACTTTTTATCAACTACATCATGTTAGGACTTATAAACTAAAAAAAAGGATAAGTTAAACACTTTACAAAAGTACCTAATGTTTCAAAATTATATATTCCAAGGCTGGTAAGTGTTCAAAGCATAACATAAATAATACTCTTAATATTATTAAAATATTTGTTAAGATCCACACCTGGACATGGGAGTTGAACCTGATACCTCTGGATTAGTGTAACAATGAACGCTCTTTCTAAACCTCAAGCCAGTGACTTTTTGTAAGTTTCATTATACTATTCTAATCATGTTTGTGAACGGTACATAATTCTTACCTAGCAAATTTATTTTAAAATTATTATTTACATGTTTATTTGTTGTATTTTTCGACCTTTGAAGTATTTTTTGTTTAATGATATACTTAAAACAAGTTTAGGTTAACTGTCAGTATCGTTTATATTGACCAGTTTTTAAATGAAAAAAAAATGTTAATATTCGCACAATTCTCCGTTAAGAACCAGCAAATCGCCAGGCCCCATGACGTCACTAAAAGCGGAGTTGCCACATTTAACACAATGGCCTGTAAATAAAGAAGGCCATGATTGAGGTCGATTTGAAAATGAAAAGAAATGAGGGTCCTGATTAATGGCCTATCTACTCGCAAACTGAAACTTGTTCCCTCCTCCTTATGCATGTTCTTTTTCCTCCGAGCTAGCTCATGGCATCCTCTTAGGGGCCAGTCTTATTTCACTGGTAACAATTCAGTATATTGCGATAGTGACGCCTTGAGTGAGAGTCAAGATACAGACTGAACCGGGGCTCAAACCTACCAATAAAAATTGATTAGTAGAAAATATATATGTTAAAAGTATTATATCGTGCACTGCTTCTCACTTCCTAGCCGAGCTATCAGCATAAATTTAACACTAGACTTTAGAGGAAGTGTACGTGTTTGTGTGGAGGGAGCGTGATAAAACGGGGGGGGGGGACCTCAAAACACCTGGTTGAGATTCAAACTTCAAACTGCCTCTCTCCGGGCAAACAAGATTATACGAGTGTGACAATTTCGTCTACACATCCATCGAAACGAGTAAGGTTTATAAAAACTAAAACTCCGTAGAGGATATAATCTAGATTCTAGAGAATAGGTGGCCAAACAGTAGATCGCAATCTACCGATAAACCGCGGCCGCTGGTTTGGTTGATCGATTAACAAAGATTGAGAGAAATAAAATGAAAGAGAGGGTTTGCAGAGTTTTCCCAAGTCTACGTTAGAAAATAGAAGGATCGAAGCTGTTTGGCTGATGACCATTTACAATCCTGCCGTTTATGACAGTATTTTATTAACTCTCTTTCGACAAACTATCAACGATTATGAGATGTCGTGTATTAACTTTAAAAAGTGTTTAATGAGAAAATACATTGTTCAGAAAATTGTATGTTATGTGGTTTGATGAAAAACTCAGTTTTAGTGTGTGTGAAAGGACTAGATAAGTTATTGCATGTAATGTAATTTTACTATTAAAACAACACAAAATGAATAATTACAATTTTGCCAATGAAACAAACCAGATTTAAAAAAGTTTGTCCAGTCCTGATCTAGAGTATTTGAAGTTGAGTGTCCTTTTTTCAAACCAACTGTGGACAAAAGAAAAGTAGTAGTAATGGCAAGTTGTCGGACAGGGGAAATGACCGGGGTTAGCTAATGGGTAACATGAGCGCGTCACGCGACATTACCGGCAAGACATCGTGAGGTGGTAAACACACCCGACACGGCGACGAGGTAAAGGTCGTACCTTGTCCCCGCCGCGTGAGCTTTGTAAACAGGTTCCCGCGTAAAATGTAAATTTCATAGACTTAAAAAAAAAGAGAAAGTGACCAAAGATGACAGGAAGTGAAACTAGAGCTAATTTGCTGCATTGCATCTCGCTACCCATAAACTTATGGGGTAGGAATGACAAATGTGTAATTAAGAGTAAATGTACCTGAATTTGCGGAGGCTGGGTGTGAAATTATCAATGTAAAACTATTATCTTCAGGACACCCGGCCGGGATTTGTATCACAACCTACCCGTCACCAGAAAACAAGACTAGATTAGCCTGACGTTAAGTCCGCATGGCCACCGGAGCGGGTAGATATCCGATTTAAAAATCTTTATTCTGGGGGTGCAGCTTCTGAACCAAGTATTCATACCAACACACAAATTTCAACGCAGCTTAGCTCGGTAAAAGGAAAACTTTCTAACACTGGTCCCGATTTCCAAAATAATATAATTTATAGTAGCGCCAAAATTCCAACCACAAAGATCGCGTGAATAAATACGCCTTCACCAAACTCTTATCGTTACAAGCTATGCTCTTTGTAGAGTGTAAGAAGGGTGTTTAGAAAGGGCATAGCCAAAGCCGTCTTTAGTATTTTTAAGCTGCAAATATGTTCATTAAATGAATTAGAATATAATTTACTTGTGTGACAAAGATTTTGCGTTATAAACATATATATTCGTATTGGTTACAGTCAATCTGACGTTTCCCAGAGTGCGATCTGAATTAACAATTAACTTTTTTTTAATCCTGCCTCTGGCGGTTTGGCGTCTTCGCACCCATACCCATTCATAATTCATCAAAAGGAAAGAAAATAATTAATTTACCCACATCGGTGGGCACACGGACTTAGCGTCAGGTTCATCTAGTCAAGTGTGCTGACGAAAGAGGTCCGAGTTAGAATCTTAACTGGATGCAGAGGGTGGTTCTTCACTTTCCCCCCAAGCAGATGTGGGTACGTTTCCACAACAATCTACTTTCATCACCCCCCTGTTAAAGTAAATATGCGGATAGCCGGGGCAGGTAGCAAGGCGAGGTGCATAAAAAACATACTTCAATTCCTTACAAAATGTAAAAGTGACTATCCTTTCAAGCCGACACAAATAGCAATGACTTGTGCATAGGCATCAATGCTACAGCTCTGTACAGAAAAATGGGCTCTGCCCCTACACATGTGCTAATTACACTAATGTGTTGGGAATTAGGAAGGTTAATTAAGAGGAAGTGTACTCAAATTTGCTTGGGAGTGATAACACCTTTAGGAAAAAACTCAATACGTCAGACAGGGATCGAACCCCAATCTCCCGGTCTTCGCTAGTCCAGTTCAGTGGGTTTCAATCATTACTTCTCACCAAGGACCACAATTATATATATATATATATATATATATTATATGTATATAGTATTCAATTTGTAGCTTTACTATTCATCAGAGTTGAGAACGACATTTTTGTTTAGTTTAATGTTACACTTGGACCAGTTACAGTTACCTCGGGCCAGACTGGCATCCTTCACGGGCCGAATATGGCCTTTTGAAAACCACTGGTCTAGTCTATCGCGAGAATAGCGCCCTAGTGGCTATAGTTTGGAGACCCTTAGAGTCAAGAAGCCACAAGAAGTTTAAACAGAAAAGGTTTTGGGAAAGGATCTTTCACAGCAGCACCAAACTGTCTGGAGGGTTCACAGAGTTTGAAGTGGGAGCACGCGGTGACACTTTTAAGCGTCAAAGTGCTTTTTGAAGCACTGCACTTAAAAAAACAAGTGCGTGACAGAGAGGACCAAACACTTTGAGATTGTGTCCCTTGCAACAGTTGTTAGCCGGATCGGTCAAGCTAAACAAGACGTGTAAGCGTGAGGCTAAGATTGCAGTATTGGATCGAGTGTACAATAATTAGAGGTCACATTTATCAGAATGTGGTTTAGGTGATTTATGGTGCATTTCCTTCAAATAAATGCAGTGTCTTAATCATGTGTAAATTAATTAGATTTTTTTTTAGAAAATAAATCACTAAAAAGTAGGCATAGGTCGGGATAATATTTAAGTAAAAATATAAGACAAATGTATGCTGACCAATATTGTACGGAGTCAGTGGTGCTCAAACCTATTTGGTTCACGGCACCCTTAATGTATCAGGATTTTTTAAAACGGCGCCAAAATTCAGAACATAACTACTTAACATTTGCACATATTTCAAATTCACAAACCATTTATGTTGAAAAGTATTAAAGAGGTATATATTTTGAACAATCAAATCATTGAATAAATAAATCGTAATTTGTGGGACGAGTGAGTCTGTTATTCACTGCACATCTCAAGTCTTGGAATCAAACTGATCACAGCCATCCTCACTTCCTTTTCCGTGTTGATGTTCGAAAGATACTTGCTTTTTATCACAGCAACCGCCGAAAACCTACAAATGTCACAAATGGCGGGTTTTTTTACTGATATCCAAAATTCAATTAGTTACATGCTGTCGAATTTGGTGTATTGTCGCAAAACAACTCAATAAGATCCTTCTTCTTCTACAGAAGTAAATTCAGATTCAGCTTTGGTCCTTAATGGGTCTTGAATCCATGCGAACTTATCGATATCCTTCTCTCAAGTATTTTTCAAACCAGTTTGATAAGCCGTGATAGGTGATCTTCAAAAACAAATTTTATGTTGCGGGATAAATCAACTTCATTGGAGATAGCAAACTGATGTATAAAGGGGAAACAATCTTTGCCTACGTCTTTATTCATTTTTCTTCTTCATAGATGTTTTGTGTTGTTTTCTGAATCCTGAAATCTTCTCGACCAATTTCAAAATGTGGATGTTGCCTCCCTGGAAGAAGATATGCAACATATTTAATTTTTCAAATATATAACATAAGAATGCTAGTTTTCCCCAAAATTCTGTTTCCACGAAGGGTTTGGCATACTTGTGTTTTTCCTCTTCAAGAAAAGTGTACATTTCCTGCCGTAATTCAAACGTACAGGACAATACATTGCCACATAGAGCCATCGCGAGGGGCAGTAGTACAATAAAGACGTATATTCGGCTCCGAAGTCCTCGCGCAATTTTTTGAAACCCCCTTGCTTTCAATGGTCGAGTTTTTATAGATTTTACAACACTCACCACACATTCTAAGACCAAATTCAGGGAAAGGCTCAGATGCTTTTATGCGAGTGCTTCTCTGTGAATGATGCAATGGGTCCACAAAGAATACGGAGCTTTGCTTCTAATAAGCACCTGCAAATACCCACGCGAGAGCGAAGACCCTACTCAAGCACCTTCCAAAAATCGACGAGAAGGGGACCCAGAGGATCGCCGGATACCTCGCCTGGATAGGATTCAACTTGAGGTGGCCACAATACGCCATCTCAAGACTGTGCAAAAGACTCCCGGGGTTCGCAGCCAACTTGCTGTTCTTCCCGAGATGGTGCAGATGCACCTGGAAACCGCCGCCCACGCCTCCAGTAGACCTTTTCTCAGACGCTACCCCTTGGGCGATAGGTATGCCTCACACAGGAACGTCTGCACCATCCAACAATTCGAGCAAGCAACAGAGATCAACAAGGTCGAAGTAATAGCGGCTGTTGCTGTGTGACCACTAAACCACCGGAGCATAAGTGCTGAGACTGGGAACGGACAACACAGCATACAACGCAGCACTGAGAGGACGCGGCCTGGTGTTTAAAGACCCTAGACTCTGCAACCTACACCTGTACGTCACGAACACGCTGAGGGATAGCTGGACAGACACATATTGGATCCCTATGGACTTGAATCCGGCCGACTACCCATCCAGAGAAGAGACAGTAAGAAGAAACTAGAGACGCGACATACTTTATAGAGCAGCAGAAGTCCCCACCGAGTTGATGGAATTATTGTGCATATGATAGCCTGTAAATTTGATATGTAATATTGCTCTATAAATAAAGGCTCAGGCCGCCATCGCCTCTCTGCTCGTGGCTGTCCTGTCGTATTTACAAAATTTCCGCTCCTTCACACACCTACCACTAGTTTGTGGTGCGTCTTCTTTATTTTCACTCCTACAATGCTTGTTAATGTTGAATAAAAATTTGTCAATTTTTAAGAAGATAAGAACAACAACTTTTAAAAGTTTGCTTGATCAAAACACCATTCACTTGGTTCAATCTTCAATAAATCAAAGCCGCGGAGATAGCAATTTATATACAAACATCAAGTACCGAGAAAGTTCGATAATTGACTAGAACAATCCTTTCCCTCTATTCAAATTGATTCATTGAGTGACCCAAGTCTGTTCGCGCAGCGGGTTGAGAAACAACTGCCCTCTAGACTGCTTTATACTAAAACAATCCAGAGTTATTAAACGACTTTTAAAATTCTGAAATCGAACGCCATCTAGTGTTATTCTTGAGAAGTGAAATAGTGGTTTGTACAGCGTCAGTTAGATCCTTCCTAACATCGCATCAACATATCGCTGGTCCGATTCTAAAGCTCCGTGGCTGTCATTTCATTGAAAATATTAGAATATTTTACGGCGCACAGTTTGGGAACCACTGGGCAAATTAATTGTATCTATCTCAAGAAGGTTCCAATTGATAAATGTAAATAATGACAGGTGCAGAGCATGTGGATATGAGTGTATATTTAGTATAATATTTTTGAACTGTCGTGATGTGAAAGGTTTTGTTAACAGTTTTTTTTCAATACTTAGCAGAGTTGTGAAGTAAATGAGCAAGCATACAAATTTTCCTCTATATATTATAATCATAACAATAAATAAATAAATAAAGTATAATTTTAAGAAAATTTCAATGTTCTCCCCAAAGTAAAGTTATCAATGATTAAAAAACTCATGATTCCTAAGATCAGCGGGCTAGCATACGCGCTACTGTTCTCAATAAAGATGATTGACTAAAGTTTAGTTTTTTCACAAATTTCTTCACAACAAACTTTTAATATTGTAATGGTTTCAAGCAAGACATCACATCGCCTGACTTTCCAGGTCAAAAGCTACTAACGCTGAGCTAACCAAGATAATGGTAGTATTGCATATTCCGTAGTGCTCCCTTTCTTAATAGTACTCGGGGACTCCTCATATTCAAAGCTAGAAACAATAATAGTGGAAATAACAGGAGGCTTTTTATTAAGGCACAATGAACATTAAATTTTTTAAGTAATAAATCTGCTTCTGTCGTTACTATATCCGATCAAAGCTTAATCGTGTTTTTTCACAGCTACCGGGTCAACTCGGTGCGCTCAACAAAGCGTACTGATCATTTAATACAACATAAAAGAGATTAGATTTGGTAGGGTCAGTGGAGGAATTCAAATTGTAGGCCCAGCATCCTACCCTCCCTATCCATCCGCCCACAGCCAATTAACCTCGGCGCCCGATAAATCAACTGGCCCTACAAAGAACACTCCTATCAGGCCGATAACCTATAAAGAGACCTTGTGGCATCCGTACATCTTCGGGTTTTTGTGGGTGCTGGAGCTAAGCAGTTTGACGTAAGGCCCACACATATGTGCGTCCCTCCTTCACTTTCGAAATCAATGTGACTGTAATAGTCAAATGTTTATTTTTTTAGTTCAACACAAGCGTTTTTAACGACTTAATCCGAGAGTTGGAATGAGATGGGATGGTGGATAAACATAACCTAAAAACCTCTTTATCCAGGCTATTAAAATTTTGTAGCCCGCCACTAAATAAAGGTTGGAAACCACCGGTATGAGATGGTTAGTATAAAAGAAAGGTTGGGAGCCACTGATATAATCTAGACAACATTTTTAAGTGACCCACACCAAAAACCACCGATGTAAACACAATTAGGTGACCTGGTGGTCTAGGGGTAAGGTGTCAGACTTCTGTGCTGGCGGCCGGGGTTCAATCCTCGGTCCCGGCAAAGATTTATCTGATTACCAAACCCTTCCTTCACCTTTGACAAGACATCTTGTGAATGTGAGGAATGCCAGGCCTCCA
>CABEEJ010003410.1:0-27559 GCA_901482245.1 Timema douglasi | reverse complement strand
GCAAGACATGTAGTTTCAATGTGTGATTGGTTCTGAGAATTCTTGTTTAGAGCTATTAGCATAATATATTCTAGCAAACCCGGGTAAATTATGCCTGTTCTGAAAGTATACATGTGAAGTAGGCAGAACAGTTTCGGGCAGTGTCTAATAGCAACGGTGTCAATTAAAATAGCTTTCCGGACTTTAAATTTGAAAATTAAAAGCTAAAGCACACTTTGGGGAAGAGTGAGTGATACACATAGCAAATTTTAAAACTTCACTGGTAAAGTGAACCCTACATTTTCAAAAATTAAATTTGAGTGAACTAGTATGACAAGTGACAGTAATGTTTAGGGTTTTATTTTCCGATATTAAAAAAAGTTAAAATTACTATGGTTTGAACATTTTCCCAATTAAAAACCGAAAAATGAAAATTTGAATGAACAAATTTTCTTCGACCTGTTTCAATAAAATATTAATATTGGGAATTATAGTCTATTTGATGTGTTCGATATATCCCAGAATAAGCTATAGTTATTATTATAACGTTTTCAATGTATGAAAGGAAAGAAAACTCATCAGAAGCACGGCGCTTATATTGTATAATATTTGGAATGGGTGCATCAAATATTTGAGTCTCTTGAATATATCCGAGAATCGAGGATTAAAAATTATTTCAAATTCGAGATTACAAAATACCTTTTTTGTTGTGTTTGAGTCGTCTTTTTTTTAAAGAACCATGATCCTTATTATTTGTTTAGTCCAATATTAGTATATTATTATTATTATTATTATTATTATTAGCGCCGCGTCTTACTACCCGTTCGGTTTATACGCACTTACGCTAATGTGTAATGGTAGGGTGATTGTGAGATGAAATGGAGGACCTACAGTTTAACGTGGAATCCGAACCACGGTGGAGGCCTGGCATTCCCCACATTCACAAGATGTCTTGTCAGAGGTGAAGGAAGGGTTTGGTAATCAGATAAATCTTTGCCGGGACCGAGGATTGAACCCCGGCCGCCAGCATAGAAGTTTGACACCTTACCCCTAGACCGCCAGGTCATCAATATTAGTATAGGACAAAGCTATAAACTATATCCTAATTTTGGTTGGAAGAAATTTAGAAAATTCAAACATATAACTATATTATTGGTGTTATTTTAGAGATATTGATAAGATCTATCAAAAGTTACAGCTGTAACTAACATGACTTGATGTATGAATATATTATAATTGGCTTAGTAACTAACATCTATTGTTCTTCCTACCAAAATCATACTATAGAGTCCAGTCCATTAATCACCTAGGCGGATTTGTCTCTTAGGCTCATAATATTTTTTTAAATTGGTATTCGAGATTTTTGTGTGTGTTGACAATTTGGATCCGACCCATCTCTTATATTTTCTATACTGGTAGAAGTATTCGGCATTGTCTGTGGGAGTCCACGCAATAAAATTGCGTGGTTGGTTACCCCTGGTAACGCTTTTATTTGATTCAGATATACAGAAAAAAATCTTTATTTTATTTCTTACCACCCAGTTTTTAATTAATTTAATAAATCAAATCTAAATTATAAAATTCCTGCTTTGAGTTACACGTGTTTGAACACGCGGGCTACTAGTTGTAAATTAAAATTATTATTATTATTATTATTATTATTATTATTATTATTAGCATCATTATTATTACTATACGCTAATGTGTAATGGTAGGGTGATTGTGAAATAAAATGGAGGACCTACAGTTTAACGTGGGATCCGATCCACGGTGGAGGCTTGGTATTCCTCACATTCACAAGTTGTGATTAACACACATCTTGTCAGAGGTGAATAAAGAGTTTGTCAACCGGACAAATCTGTGCCGGGACCGAGGATTGAACCCCGTACCCCCAGCACTACTACTACTACTACGTTTTAAAATGTCAGCCTTATGTGTGCAGTAGATATTACGAAATGCTAATGACAAACTATTTTATTAATATAGATTATAGAAGAAGAGATAGATATGAGATGGATCTGATCCTAATCTTACGTATAGTGTGTTTTTTACAAACACCCCTAATTGTCAGCTAAACTATATTTTAAAATTCCCAGGCTTTACCAAGTTTTCCATATTACAAATATTATTTTATTAAGATCGCAGCTTTAAGCAATAATATTTTTAGACACATATCCTGAAACTGTGTCACTGTGTGAAGGGACAGACAAAAGGATTTCATCCTTAAGAGGTGGATTTTTGGGTAGCACGATACAAGTTAGATTTCAGTGAGATCATCATATTGAGACATTAAAAGTTCACCTTACACTAGTACAGTTTAAAATTGTTGTGAGGTATCTTCCTTTTTAGTTTCGTCTTCCTTAACGTCCTATAACATATTTTAATTCACGCGCATGCGCATAACCATGACTCAACTTTGTCTAAAGACGCAAGGTGAGGGAATGAAAATACGGCATGAGAATAACATGATGACCTTCAGAATTGAGATAAGTATACTCAATAGGGGCAACTGTGTTAAATTATATTAAGTGGAAGAAAAATGTAATTTACTGATGCAAATAAAAAGTGCGTAATTTTTAGTGAATGTGTGAAAATTCCAGAAAGTTGATCAAATTCCCAAGCTTGCCCGTGACTTTTCCCTGGCCAAGCCTTTTTACTTACTTTTCCAGGTTTTCGAAGTCGCTGGACACCCTGCGGCTACAGTTTTGGAAAGAGTAATAATCTGTCGTGGTTTCTCGGTACCCAAGTAGGTGGATTTCTAGAAAGAAAAAGTTGCAGCCAGCGACTCTTATCGGGCGGTAAAAGAACCCGATAAGAGCCGAAACTATCAGTTGATAAACATGATTTTTCTAGTACAAAACGTATACTCAGCTAACTGCATTATCGCATCGATAAAATAACATTTAAGTTTTGATGAAGATGTATCAGTGAAGTCACTTTGCAAGAAAACTAAATCTATATATTGTTGTCGGACTCAATATATTGGTAAGAACGCTGTTTTTGATAGAAAACAGCGCACGAAGGCATACAATGAACTAACAATGATTTGGTTTTACTTAATGATGTACTGACAAATATGCAGTCCAGTGTGTACATTAAGAAAACGGTAGGGCAATTAAAAAGTTACTAGAACTCCTTACAATCATATGCTTGACTATGTAGCTGCCACTTTTTACATAATTAATGTCGATAAAGTTAAAATAATAAAATTGTATATATCAAAGATTATAGCTCAAAACTGTATTTACATTTTCCGAAACCAGCTTCTTACAGAATCAATAAACTTGCGACCGAGCCATGCGCTGCATGATAAAAACTACATATCAAAATGTTATGGTTATAACACAAAATCTTTAGATTGAAGATCAATATTTTTATCTTCGTGGCGCTAGGACCCGTTTGGAGCCTATGCCAAGCCGTGCCCAGGCCAACCGCTTACGTGCATTATTGAGACCAATATGGAGGAGAAATTTAGGGGCCTGCCAATTGGCTCTTTTACTCGCGGACAGTAAATTGTACCAGTCTTCTTTTTAATAGGAAATTTACATTGCAACTACAACCAGCTCATGGTGTCCTTTTATATAGTTATTTCTATGGCGATCCGATATACTCTGACGCTAAGCTATTATTTATTTATTTTAAGTATTTGAAGTGCGCTTTCTGAACCGACTGATTATATCAGCACACGAGAATTTCTATATGAGAGAGCGAAAGGGCCTAACAATTTTGCCGGGAAAGATATTTTCGCAAACCTTCCAGGGTGATTTTACACGCAACAATCGACATGGTACCGACGGCTTTACTTCCATTCCGAAGGAAGTTGTACTACGGATTTTTAAAGCTCATGAAAAATTCGTCGACGTCGATCACGGCCGGGTTTGAGCCCTCGAACATCGGGTCTTGAGGCGAGCCCTTTACCCTAAGACCACCGAGGTCAACCGCAAAGCTATTCAGGTGGATCTTTCTTTGAAAAGAAAGAATTGAAAGAAATAATTCAATTTGAGGGACAACCTACTGGAGAGTTGAAACTGTCAAAAATCAACTTTTATTTAAGGAAAGGCTTGGCGTTTTTAAAAATATGGTTCACGTCAAAATGAAACATGTCCCTATGGAACTAAAGCCTCCTATTTTAAGTTTCATAATCTCAAAAAATACAGTTAAAGGGTGAAATTATTAATTTTTAAATATTTTTACGAAAAAGGTAACAGTTATGATATCAAAGTAAATTGTCAGAAACATTGATAGAGAGTTTGAACCATAATTTGGATCTACCATCCAAAATAAGAGGGTTCAAAAACTTCAAAAAAGAAAAAAAATAGAAAATAAGAACAATCGAAAGAGTGGGCTGGGTGAGTGAACTGGTTATACCCGCTGGGTAAGCTAAATGACACCCAGCGCACACAATTTGGGATAGATGAGGGTAAGTTCTCACGGCCGTCCCCAACGGTCGATAAACACAGCCCAGAAGTTATACCCTTATTGTGATTATTTCACAAGAATCAATTCAACTTAAAATTACCGAAGGATGATACTAGTATAAAGAGAAGGAACGAATATCACCGTCAACAGTAATTTATTATAATTGCCCAAAAAATGATCGGCAACAATGGGTACAAGTATATTAACAGTTATACAAAATGCAACTCTTTATAACATTTTCTTTTGGCGTCTTCATACCACTAGCGCCAGCTTTAAGAGCAACCTTCATCTCTCGCTACAAGAAATAACAATTAGGCATGAAGGCTAATACCCTATTATAATCTCAACCTAAGAATTAAACGTTAACATCAACAATTACTAACACCTAGTCAATATGCATTATTTATATCATTTTACCAGCCCCGAAAGAATGGGGAAGATATACAATTAAACCCTAGCTTATTTGTGTGAGCTGAGGCAAATATTAGATAACAACTTTGCTTTTAATTGGCCAACAACTCCCATTAGTCCTCATAACTCGGTTGCTATGGCAACTTCCCATCTAAACATATCACGCGCTGAAGGCGCCCAGCTATATATGTTCGGAGGTGAACATCCATATATTAACCTTACTAAAACTATCCTAACACAGTAAAAATTACATATAAACCTAGCAAGGTTTTATTAAGTTAAAGTCAACAGGCGATGTTGACGAATGACATAATTTATAATATATTTTAGTCTAATGCTAAATTTACCTATCTTTGATAAACAATTAAACAGAGTAAGGTTTTAAGGAACGAGTCCATTCAAATTAAAGCGCTAAACCTAACATGATAAATAGAGATAAAAATAGGAAACCACTAACTATAACTAATACACAATTTAAATTTGATACGCCCAAAATATAAAGTCCAAAGTGTCAGGCATCCCAACCCATTTATCTTTAACATTAATACGACGGTAAAATAGTAAACCATACACAAAAATATCCCAATAGTTAGAGAAAAGTCTCAAGTCCAGATATGTTATGCATTCAGCCAAGAGTAAAGTTTTTGTTTATACGCAGACATAGCTTGAAATGTCAATTAAAGCAAGTTTAAAACTTTTAAGATATTTCCAAGTAATACTAATCGAAGTGCCTAAAAGGAATTTTGAAAAGTCAGACATTTAACCCAAAAGGAATTTAGCTTACATTGTAGTTCGTCGCCATCACCAAATCAAGCGACCTTCACCGCCAGCCCAAGAGTGGCTCACAATTCACAGGGTTGATCTTTTATACGCACAAAACACAGCTTGCATCACATGGTGAGTAGGGGGGGCCAAAGAACGTAGATAGGGTGGAGAAGCTTCTAGAGTCCACTCGTAGCCAGTAGATTCTCGCTCGTAAACTCGGTGGAGTGTTACTTCTTTTCTTCTTATGG
Organism: Timema douglasi; assembly: GCA_901482245.1. NCBI lineage: Eukaryota > Metazoa > Arthropoda > Insecta > Phasmatodea > Timematidae > Timema > Timema douglasi. The sequence goes on along the minus strand of CABEEJ010003410.1, from coordinate 21,737 downwards.
TCTTTGGACGAGTAGAATTGGCGTGAAGTTTTTTAGCGGGCACGCCTCAGTATTCGAAGGAAGGTCGTGATGTTCGGATGTGTGATGATAGGTGGCTGCAGTGTTTACCTGGGAATGGCCGTGGACGTCTTGGTAGAATTGGGTAAGTTTGCAGTATATTGTAATATTAGCTAGCGGCTAATGTTACAAGTTCTTCAAACAAAGTGTTTTTAACAGAATCACAACATAACATTTTTAAAGAAATGAGTATTGGTTTGCGGTTTTTGGAGCTTCAGAGTTGTCGTTCCCATCAGAAATGCAGAAAAGTAAAGTAGGCGGCGCCCTTAAAACTGTATATACTGCCTGGTAGCAATGGATCTTTTCAAACGGTCGGTTCATTAACATAGCCATTGGCTCATGAATAATTACGTTCGTTTCTTCACGAGTGGATCAAGTCACGGACGAGACGCTGACAACTGAAGTGGTCCAAAGAGAAAGTCGTTTTCTGTAGCAGATCACGCAAAGTTAAGGTATTGGGGTATTAAGAATCCTGCTACCCCTTTTTGAAGAAAAAATATGGTCTTTATAGTGATCTTTGGTTAAACAGATCATGGTTTTGAGTGCTACTTTTTTGTAAACTTTCTTGCGATAAGGAGCCTATGCTAGTTTAACGTATTTATCATTTGCCTGTGGCACATTTGCTTAGTGGGTTAACTAAGGGCTCGGGACTGCATAAATACTTAAAAATTGTGAAATTGAGGCTTGACCAATTAAATGATAAATTGACGATAGTATTATGTTATTGAGTAGCCCCACCACATTTCACAAACAGACTCTTCCCCGATTACGCTTGACAGGAATATCAGGGTTCAAATACCAGTTGGGAGTGCTAATAGTGGTTTTCCTAACTAAATTGTTTCCCACCCTTCTTCCATACAAGTTCGGGTGCGTTCCCTTTAAATTTTACCTCTTATACCTAAGCCAATAGTGTAAATGAGTAAATATGCGGATAGCCCGTCCATTTCTAGCCCAATAGTTTAAATATACAAATAGCGCCCCCATTTCTAAGTATGGTAAATATTCGGATAGCTCGGTCATTTATAACCCAATACAGTGGTGTAAATATGCGGATAACTCGGTAATTTCCAACCTAATACAGTATTGTAAATATGCGGATAGCTCGATCATTCCTAACCCAATACAGTGGTGTAAATATGCGGATAACTCGGTCATTTATAACCCAATAGTGGTGTAAATATGCGGATAGCTCGATCATTCCTAACCCAATACAGTGGTGTAAATATGCGGATAGCTCGGTCATTTATAACCCAATACAGTGGTGTAAATATGCGGATAACCCGAATGGGCAGTAATGCGTTTTGCACACACACAAAAGAGTTAATTTGTAGGTCGAACAAGTTAAGTATTTATATTCCCCAAATATACATTGTCGTGTCATGTACCACTATCCACCCTTGACTCACAACGAAGAAGCGCAACCAACTGAGCAAAGTCTGACAAACAAAGAAATTTGGTAGATATCCCAAATATCTCAGGACCTAAACAAACACTTATTTTCCCCATCCACGAGCGTTATCTATTCTAAACTATTGACTCTTATATCTGAAATGAAATAGTTTTATCTCGACCGCAGACCTTCAGGACTATGGTGATTACAGAAGATGGAGTAAAATGTAAACTTGACTCACTTATTTGTGACCGATACAAACGATGAGATCACAAAGCTGAGAATAAATGTTTTTAAGTACACTCCGTTACAACCTATAAGGGAGCTACAGGATGACACAATTGCCATTCACTAGTGTTTGGGTGAGCTACCTTTCTTCAAATACGACAAATATCGTAACGAAAAATTATTATAAATATTGCTAGAATTTCCTTGTTCTGGCTTCTTGCCTCCCATCATTGCAACCGTGGGGGAAGCGGTTTGATGCCAGCTGTCCAAGGAGGGTAGACGACCTACAAGATCAACAATTCCATCTGAGAGGGTCACCGACGGTTGAGTTACCCCATTCTCTCTTATAGGTAAAGGATGAAAGAGGATAGAATGACTACAAAGTTCGTGCTATAATAACACAAAACACTGTCTAATATTTCTTATGGACGTCTATCGCATCTTAATACTCGTTCGGTATAACCACCTTTAATTAAATGAATGGCGTAGATATGAGAAAGGTAAGGAAGGGGCTCGAGGTAGTGTTTCCGTACTTTCGTGGAGAGGAGAGAGTGGGAAACAGTTTAGGTAAAAGGCTTTTTAGTACATCCAGCCGGGATTCTAACCCTAGCCGCTCCATTACCACGAAATCATATAACATTAGGGTTAGATTCATTTCATTCGTGTGACGAGCGTTGACATGATATATGTCAAAAATTGCTGAAACCCGGAAGAGTTTGAACCCACGAGAATCGGGTCATGAAGAGAGCACTCTACCCCAAGACCACAAAAGTCAACTAGTAGCTAGTAGAATTGACGTCATGTTATATGTACCAATAATGACGGCCCAACATAATTTCAAGTCACGATCCAAAATAATTGAATGTATTGATTCGTTCCATTAACACAGCGTTACAACTCCTAGGCTGGGTGTTAAAAGTGCAGTTTGTTTAAAAAGTTGATCTAAAGTAATGTTTTTGAGGCACTAAGTTAATATATTTGAGGCACAGTAAGTTAATACAAGAAAATATTAATTTTAATCGAGTAAAGGCAAACTTTATAAGACTGTTCCTAAAAGAGAGGAGCATCGTCCTATACAAAGTATGTTGGTACGTTGTAGACTTAAGAGGCTTATTTTGCTGGCAGTGAGGTTTAAGTTATTTTACTGTGGTTTTCCCATTCTCTCTCCAAGTTAATGGAGCTCCGCCTTTTGCAAAACTACCCTCTTTATCCCCCGTTTTTAAATGAAGTTGACAAAAACCTTTGTGTATAGGTAAGTCTCTCACTTATAATTTTAAGATCAACCGTAATCGGACTGACTAAAACGTTTCGTAATGTACGCCTTGCGCATAGTCACTCTTCAAAGTTAAACATTTTATTTGTGCAGCGGATCAATATGGAATTTTAATTGTGCGAGCACGGTTCCAACCGTCACAAAAGGTCAAAGTTACCGTGAAATTACAATAGCGAACTACGGAATTAACTAAGGTGTCGCTTGCTAAATCAAAACGTAAAAACTTTTTTTTAAACGTTAAATTCCTCGTAAAACGTGGGAGAGGGGAGGAAAGAATGAAAGAGGAGACTCAATATCACCGCAATTATAGGGAAGAGGGGGTAGGGGATGCGCGTTCAGAGCGGGAATTAGCCGCATCCTCGAACCCTGCAAACAAGGATCCTCTGCTAGGAGGGGGAACTAGACACTCCATCCTGCCTACCTCATCCCTATTAAGAAACTTGTATACGACCCGGTTGAGAGCGCTGTGAAAACTATAACTACAATGCGGTTGAAAGCACAGTATGGAGGTTAAAAAAATGTTTAAAACAAAATTCATATATAGATACGCAAGGGCGTTGAACGAAATATGTTGGGGAAGGGGGGATGAACCAGTATTTTCCCAAATGTGAGCATTTCAAAATTAGAAAAATTCCCAGGTGGCAAAGGAGGGTACAAAGGCAATGATGAGAGGGGGGGGGGCTCCCTGATTATTATTTTTTAATTTGGGGTGATAATCAAGCCTTGAACCGAGCTTTTAGGCAACTGTATTTTTAAATTTGTTGATCCTGGATTTTTAAAGCTACAAGTCTTTTTTAGAACATAAGGAAATAACTTGAAGTATTATTTATTTCAGTTTACCTGCATATGAGCGAAATATCCAAATGAGCTTAAATATGTTTATTTAAATTTGCAGATAGCGTTCAAATAGTGTATTTTTAGATTAAAAAATTAAACTGACTTTATTACAGTGGTTTCCAACATTTTGTTGTTTATGACCACAACTTTTCTCTCTGCAGCCATCGCGACCCTTTGATAACTCACACCATTGGAATAGGCCAGATTTAGAGGAAATGTACCCTTGTTTGCTTAGAGGGATATTTACAATTTCAAAAGTGAAGGATTGCCTTAAAAAGCGTCTTTTGAGGTTTAAATTTAATGCATTCTCCCGGGGGAAGACCCCTGAACCCTCCACCGTACTGGGGAATATTCTATAACCATCGGTTTGCTCCCTGGAGAAAAATTCTGAGGGTACCCTTGGCCACGAAAGTCACAACTAAAAACACTAAACCATAAACTAAACATTGGCCGATAGTGCTGCCACTTCAAGCATTGCTGGCTGAGTTAAATTTTGCTAATGGGCAGCCCATTCGGCATACATTCACTGGCCGTTGTCTGCTGATAACGGCGCGGCTAGACTACTTGATTAACTAGCTTTCTACACTCTAATACAGAAGGAATCTCCTTTCAATTTTGGATGTTGGGAATTTTTAATAAAAGAGTAGGGCTCAACAGTTGGAAAATTTTTAATTTGTCTGTACAAGAATGAATGTGGTAAAGGACTTACATAATAGAAAGTAATGGGGTACAGACTAAGCCTAGAATTTGCCAACTCCAGATCTCAAATCTTACAAAATTCCCAACTTGAAAGCTTTTAACCAACATTGGGGGGGCGACACCTCCCAGCCCCCCTCCCGCCCCCCGGCGTGATGTCTCTGTGCATACGTCAAGCCATGTGCTAGTATATTACACATATTTTAGTGGTTCTATGCTATCTAAAGTATGTCGTGTTACTTGTTCGTTGTCCGGGTGGTCTGCATTTTATTTAGACTCGTAGAATAGTGAGGAAGAAGTTATAATTAAGAGGAAATGTACCCATAATTGCGTGAAGAGAAAGTGAGGAATCGTTTTTAAGCAAGCAACATCAGTAAACCCAGCCAGGATCCAAGCCCTGACATTCCCATCACAGGAAATGGAATAGGCCTGCATTTAGACCATGTGTCAACAACATATGCGGGTAAGTTATTATCAATGTTGAGCACAAAAAAGCTGTGTTTTATTTCCTAAAATATATTTCTTACCGTGTTTTGCTGTACATTGATTTTCTCACTTTCAGGTAAGGTTATTTTTATTGTGATAAGATATCGTTTAGCTTTAGTTAGACCATCAAACCGAGCTACATCCGTCGCCAACACTTGACGGAGAAAAAAATAGCAAATATTTTCACAACAAATAATAAGCGTTGGTAAGTTTGTTGTTTTTAACTTGCAAGCCCAAGGGAAATAGACTAAATGAGAAGACCTAGACACAGATGGGATGATAACATAAGAATGGACCTGAAAGAGAGAGGGTGCAATGAGGTGAACGGGATAGAACTGGTTCAAGAGAGGGATAGGATATAATTAGGTGGACTGGATAGAACTGGCAAGATAATGATAAGTGGCGCAATTAAGTAAGTGTGGAGATGAACTTTCGGGTTACAGTAGAACTTTAAGAACTAGCTAAGGATTGTTATAGGGGTTTTGGATATTCACAACTGCCATTCGAATGAAAAAGTACCGCCATGTGTGAATATTTCCCGGCAAGTAGGCGGCGCTCTTAAGGTAAAAGAATATCAGTTGGTGTTCTTAAAGTATATTTTTCTCCTTCAAACAAAAAGATGTTTTAAAAATCCAATTAATAGCAAACAATTTATTTTTTCCATAAAGGCTGCATCAATGGCGCCGCGAACTAAACGCCAATATCAAATTGTATAGTTTGACGGTGACGGGGTTGTCGGAGCTTGAATTCTGCCCGAATGTGATGAGTGTTTAACATAAATGATTCCCCCTGTCCCTCAACGAAAATCAGGATACATATTTCACTCAATTCAACCTTTCTCAGTCCTATCCCATTAGACTGATTAGAGTAATTATTATATGCAGCTAGCCCAGACAGATATAATACGCGGTGGGGAAAAAAATACTTTTTGAACACAACGCACATAATTTTGGATGATGCCCACTTAAGTTAGTATACTGAATGTCAGGGCAGCGAAAAACCTGTCAAATATTAACTTAAGGGCGTAGCCTTTTTGAAGTAAATTATTACATTGTTTTTTAGTAGGAGAATGAGTTTTGAATCTTTAAAACCTTCTAAAATAATCCTTAATTATCTTATAATGTTCTGTTGTGACCCTATTAGAAATGACTGTTTGAGTAAGACTAGGTCCACGCTTTAATAATTTATTTATATCCCAGAACAAAGACATTCCGCATGTGATGTCGAAAATTAGCTAATTTATCTTGGTTTTGTATAGTTAAACTTAATTGGTAAAGTTTTTAATCCAATAACCTATGTTGGTACTCCATTTCGCCTTGACGCGGGAATTCTGGACGTCTGCAATGCTACGGTAGGCTTACAAGATGATGTGTATATTCGATTCACGGTAGGAATTACTCTCTGAAAGGTCTTTTTTCCTACCAATATCCTACTATATAGTAGATTTATGGTAGGGAAAAAGAGCTTTCAGAAGTAAATTCCTACCGTGAATGGATTATAGTTATTTTGTAATCAGACAACTTAGCTTAGTCGGTAGCGTCTGCCTACTGAGCTAAGGGTTAATATAAGTGACAAAATTTTATATTCAATTTTTCCAGACCACAACCAGAGTACCATCAAATATTCACTTTTCTCATGTTTGTCTGTATATATTTATTTTCTGTGTGTTTTGCCAGCCATCCAAGCATTTAATTACACGCATGGGATAAATTAACCTAATTTATGTGAAAAGAAAGTGGGATGCCAGCAAGGGAAAAAACACCAAATCGAGACCCGAGACCCATCCTAGACATCAGCAAACCAGAATAAATTAGCTTGATATTTTGATCACGTGCCTACAGATGCAGATTTCCGTACTTAGTAACGACAAACTAAACTCAAGGTTGGAGGTAGTTGGAACAAATGCATCACCATTAACGTGAAGAGAAAATTATAAAAAACATGATGAATCACATAGGAAAACTATCCCCAGTGCGCTCACCCAAACTTCAAATTTGATCTCTCTCATCAACACCAATTAAGAATATTGTAAGCGTGACAGCGTTGAACGCGTGACCACCGGTGCGGGTTTTAATTTTAACTGTAAATGTTAGTTCTTTACCTGAGCGTAATAAACTAAGGTTAGCCAAATTTAATTTCCAAGCTCAAACAATAATTGTTTAAAACTAAATGGTTTTCTCTAAGGTCAATTATCTAGTTTTATACAGCGTGTCTACAAATTCAAACAAACCCGTTTGAATTATTTGTAGGACTCTAACTACCAGAAAACCCCATTCATTATATTTGTGACCTGCCAACACAATTATAGATCACGCGGTCACACACACACTGTAAAAATCATGCTATGGGTGCTATATTTTGAAAGGCCACCAAGAGCCCCAGATGCTATGTCAACAAGTACGCTCTAGTAAACGAATGTATTAGATATGAATGAGTATAATCCTCCGTCCCAAAAAAAGGTCTGGCAGATAAAAGTGTATGTTTCTAATCTAGAAACGGAGAAACTAGTAGATTGTCAAATTTAAAAGAGTTTTCTAAACTAGTATCCATAATTAATAATAAAATGACAGAGTCATGAGCTGCGATGTATAAATGTTATGGTCTTAGCACCAAATCTTTAGATATTTGAAGGTATTTATCTTTATGACAATGAAAGCATCTGGAGCTACCGTCAAATTTTGTCCGGGCCAAGCGCACGCTCATCAAAATAGGTTGTGTAGCGGTGAATAAGATTAGCGTTCTCGCTATTGGTTTCCTTTACTCCCACATTTCAACCCTTTAACGCAACAATCTGTATTTTCTTTTTTATGGGAATAGCTATCGCATAGTATCCTCGGCGCTCGCCTGAGCAAACTCTGTGCTAGGTCAAGATGGTCCGGTGGGAAAGCAAACATCCTAGGCTGACGTGCAATCATAATATAACGTGTATTTTGTAAAGCGGGCACGCGCCAGCTCCTTATTTCTTTTATTTGTGTTCATTGTTATGTTCCGAATTACGTCATTATATAGTTACGACACCATTATGTTACGTTAAGTGGGATGTTCCTCGGCCATCTAACAAGGATAACGTGTCGTTACTAACCTTGCAACATTTTTGGAATTCTATAATACAAGGAAGCCGGCCGGCTTTTAGACAGAACGTCATAAAATATTATATATTATGAAATTCGAAAAAAAAAAATGTGGAGCAGACAGCTTGAATACAAGATAGCTGTTTGTCATGTTGATGTCATAAATTGACCAACCTGTAAAAAGTGACGGTTGTAGAATATATGGCTTGGTGGACGCTACGTGTCAACTATTCCATTTTTTTTCTTTCTATTTTCAATGTGTTCAACACCATGGTTATTAAAAGATACACGCGTTGGTGGTCACGCAGACTAAAAATCAAACTCAGATAATCTGGTTTGTCGATGACTCTCTCTGTTCACCCCATAAATAATGTCAGATATGTCGAAGGTGTATTTTATAATTTGTATGAATAATTGAGAGAGGATAGTTCTGTGTTTATTTTGTTCATTTTAAAATAAATAACACAATTGTTAAATGTATGACACTTTAATCCAATAAACAAACCACCAAACACATGGCTGATGTATGTAGTGGCGGAGAGGGAAGGCAGGATCCCACAGGTTGGCAAGCCTGCCACCGTCGTCCGGTTGCTTAAATGTGTCGATATACCGTAATGCTCCTAAGAACTTCCAACGATAAATAAATTGTTGCGTTCTATAGAGTACGACGATAGCTCTTCAGACCGCAACGATAAAATTATCGGACTATTTTGCATAAATGGACTCATTGTATTAAAGGGATTAGAGACCAGACGATAGTAAACGCATGCATAAATAGGGCCTTAATTGACGAAGAGATTGTAAATTGGTCGTCATCGAGTAAAGTGGAAACTAAATGTACAGTTTCTGCTTCTGATTTTAAGTCTAAGTATGTTTTAAAGGCGCAAAAGCATACGTCAAGCTAATTCAAAAGTGGCACAGCTAACTAGTTTACTTTTCACCTCCATTCATTAAAAGCTGTTTTTTATGGTATTTTACTCACCGGCATTTAAGTTGGCTGATAGTCCTGTAAAACAAAAAGGTATTTGACGTGAAATTCAAGAATCAACCTTTTATATCAACCACTATATTTACAACCTAAATTACTCTAGAAGACAAACATCAACTCATCAAAGGAAGCCCCAAATAGCCCGGAAGGGTGAGAATGAATGGAGGGGTTGTTACTATAGCAGCCAGGCTATACCTAGTGGTTCATCTGTGCCATTGTTTGTAGAGAGTGCGGTGGAGATACGGGTCCTTGGAGGTGACTGACCGAGCGTGGATCATTTAGATACAAGCACCTCTCCCCCACGCCATGTACTAAGTACTATGAACCTGGTTGCGGTTGGTACCGCGGGGTATTCTCTTTCACTCAGGGTTGTTCGTGGAGAGTGAGGAACGAATTCAATAAAATAGAACTGGCAAAATATATGGTGAACCCAAATGGGAGCGAATGGAGCATCCTAAGATTGACGTTAATTTTAGTAAAAGCTTAGAGCCCGGGGCTTCGGTGGCCGTGTGGTCTATACTCTCGTGCCAGACTAGACTGCCGATGACGAAGAGATCGAGGTTCGAATCTCAGTTGTATGTATTGAGGGTGGTTTTTCTAAAATGTTTTTTCACTCTCCCTCTCTCCCCGCAAATGTATTACACTTCCTATAGCTATAATGTTTTCCTGAAGGAATTCTCATCTTTTCGAACAACTTATGCTGAAGTATAAAAAAATTAAATTTCATTGTTCATTAAAGTGACTAGTGTTAAGTAATGTAACTTGTATTAGAAGTAGGATGATTCGAACTTAATGTGAAAATAAATACAGACGCTACGCAACCCTTATTTAAGGGAAGAGGGATGGGGGTGAAACGATAATACGTGGGTTCAAATCGACGTTCTCGGTTGTTCAGTTTTACTTTATATCTTCTCTACAAAGGTAGCCTTTATATATTATTTAAAGCTTGCAACTCAATATCCCACAGTAACAATGGGTTTATTTAATTCCCTACTAGCCCCATTTCCATTTCCATTTTTTTTATTTTTTTTTAGCAAACATGATTATAGTAAAACCAATGAAGATGTGTCTAATAGATAGGATATGTTTTAAGACCAAACCTACAACAGCTTTCTATTAAAAAGGTATACCGTTATTACTACTAATTAGTGTATTTTAAAATTCTCAATTGTGCAAAAATATAGAGGGAATAGATTCGATACTGTTATGTCCCCCACCCCTCTTTTCCCACTTCCAAGTACATTTCTCAAACAAACTTTAAAAAAATGAGATTTCGTTTTACTTTTGTTTGAAGGACAAGGAAATTGTTGAACAATTTGCTTATGTAGGGTTACTTGAATTTAGTATGAGCAAGCGTTTGAGCTTAAAAATAATCACTGAAAACTAGGACCTGCGCTATTACCAAATTATGAACAAGTATTATTGATATAAACTTTTTTTTTGCTATTAGTCTCTATTAGAGTTTGTGGTTCACTTTTTTTTCGATACCACATGTCATTCAGTCCCTTCGTGCGTGTGCGTACGTAAAAACTTTCAAAAGCTGTCTCTGCACGCCATCTGGCTATTATATTGATTACGTCACTGTGAAGATAATACCATCATCGTAGTGCACCGCGGCATTACCACCAGTCCACGTTAGCTATCACAATTTAATTCAAATTTTAAGGTAGAGATAGTTAATATTTAACGGAAATGTACCAACCTTTGTGTGGCAAGAGAAAGAGTGGCCCTTTTAGGAAAACAATGGGATTCTGACCATGACCTCTACGTCATTGGCAAATAAGACTACGGTAGATACAGCTTGGCGTCTAGTCCACGCCCCCTCCCATACCACTGTGTAAGTAAAATGCCAATGAAGTATATGGAAACTGGTTTGTTTTGGAGCTGTGCCCACTCTGTATAGTCAAATTAGCGCGTGATCGATACGGGCCAAGCCTCGTTTATTTACCGGTCAGTAGCCCTGAACTTCTCCCGGGTTACTAGAAGTGAAGGTCGAGGCGATATTAATTGGAACTTGTTTCAGTGCTCTCTTTTATTATCCACACACACGAGTAGGTATATGGTATCTAAAGGAAAGTATCAATACCGTATTCACTAAAAGTATCGAGAGAGAAGTAGCAATCGATAGCACTACATATCGGTATCGAAATGTTATTCAAGAAACATGGGTTTTTTAATCTAGTAATAAGATTTTTATATTTATTAAAACACTGAAAATTATGTCCTAACCATATTTTAGTATTGTGTTGGAAGGTAAAATTTATCCTGATTTTGGTTGGAAGAAAGGTTTAGAAAATTCAAACATTTATACGGCCAACAGTGATGACATTTTACTATAGGCTTATTATTTGTCTTATTTTATGGGCAATGATAATATCTATTATAAGTAAGAGCTTCAGATAGCATGACTTGATGAATTAATATATTCAAATTGCTTAACTAACTTTTAATAACCACCAGATATTGTTTTTATAGTATTGTGTGATGTATATTATGAAAGATTTTACTTTAGGGGGCCTACAAGGTTTGTTTGTTTTTAAATCCGTCTATTTATATCCTCCTTTAACCTTGAAAAGTTCGAACTTTTCTTGCTTGGTTACATTTTGGCTAAAATACACACAAACGTGTAAAGCAAAATCTAAAAAATATGTTATATTGCTTATAGCTAACAATCATCTGCTTTTGCTTGGCAGTCCTCGGGCACCTTCAACGGAGTCATGTCATCGATGAGCCCAACAAAAGCTTATTCTCTTTAGTTCATGATAGCCTGGCTGTGTGGATAAACAATGCAACAGATAAAAGAGAATGTTAACAGTCAGATGATTGTCGTGCAGAAACTGAGCGAAAAATAAAAGTCGCATCAATTCCCTCCACCCAGATAAGACAACATTTGAAGGTTATTTCTTTCGATACAGTTCCGATACCGGTGTGTGTTTTCATATCAGTAAAGATAAGTGTCGATTTATAAAGTACTAATATCGAAAGGAAAATATTGATATTACTTTAATGCCGATACTTTTTCAAGTGCAAGGTGATAATTATTTGGTGGACTTTTTTTTTTTTTTAGTACTTTCAGCCCAAATCTTATTACTGTGGGTTCACACGTTTGCCGAAAAACAAGCGCAGAAAAGAAACGTGGTCACGTGATGAGCTCTAATCCGATCACAAGATTTCCGCCTCATCGGTGCGAGCTGTTCTGCCGAAGTTCAACTCATCTCTACTTTGTCCACTCTGCCTGAAATCTTCGATACAGGAGAACCATTCAATCTCAAATCAGAGCGCATGCGCATGTGTAAAGCGTGTGTATCGATGTATTGGATTGTGCCACGACTCAGCGTATTAATTTGAAAACGTCCATCGGGAGTATTATCTACAATAGAAAATGAAATATGTTGATAATCAACTGGTTTAAGTTTGCGTTGTAATGCATCATGGGTCAACATACAGCGAGTGAATTGCTGCGCCACTCAAACAGATTCCGATTTATTTTTCCGGCGAACGTATGAATCAAGCCACATTAATTCGCAACGGTGGCTACGCAGTCTAAGGCATCAGGTCAGCAACCGAATTAACTGTGGGGGTGGGGAGTAAGGGGGTCAGGGTCTAATACCGGCCGGGAGCGCTGAGGTCAGTTTTCCCTGTCTAGTTAACTTATTTTCCTACCTCAAATGAGTTTTTTTTTTTCTCTTTATTTCACGTCCTGTACACATATTTCTACTAATAAGAAAGAAAGAACTAACTTGAACTATACCCACGTGGAGGGAGAGTGGGGAAGCCTTATAAGAAATACTTCCATTACACATGCTAATGAATCGAAACGCAGGATCCACCGTTATCTGTAAGCTCTTAGAGACAAATATGACAAATTAATTTGTGTGTCAAACTATAGTTGAAAGCTTTTACTATACAAATTAATTCATGGACAAACAAAGCAACGTGACCCCAGGATATTAATATCCTATTTAGTAAAACCAATTTCCATAAAAAGAAAATCCATCAGGATTAAAACATGGAACGATTGAATGAATGTGGTGAACCAACTCCTGAAAAAATAATAAAAGTTTCGCCGATTAAAGTATCTTTGTCAGTCAATCTGGTTTTTTTATAATGTGGAAACGGAAAAAAGTAAGTAAATGTCAAAAATCGCTTTTTCATTTTAAAATTTGCAAAACTAGTTTTCAGGATTAATAAAAGCGTGCCAAAGCTACCAAAATACATATCAAAATGGTATGGTCATAACACAAAATCTTAAGCTAGTGTACCTAAATATTAAGGATTGTTTTTTCGTGGAGTTGGTAACCGTCTGGAGCTGCCATCGCTAATGCCTGAGCCGATCGCAACCTAATCAAGGTCGGTTTAGAAGAGGTAAGAAATGTGTGCAATAACTATTATAATCGTCTATTATGCTCGCACACTGAAACTTCGTGTTTCCTTGCGCAATATATCCCTACAGGAAGCTTGCGCTTCAAGGAAAATCAAGCTTAAGATGCCCTCTAAAGCAAGTTGTAAGATTTTATTTCTTCCAACATTTCCAGATTCTCTATACCCAAAATAATGATTTTCCCAGAAGTAAAAAGCCACTAACCAAAAACACAGTTATAATCAGAGCTGTCTTGTGTTCGACATTATAATTACTAAAAAAAAATATGGTAATGCTCTCACACAAAATTACAAGAATCTCAGTTATAGCTAATAGTGAACAATGCTGTTTTGCTTCGTACCTAGATAGCTATTATAAAAATACCAGAAAATTCCTGTGACTCTTTAAATTATCTTAAGACTTTTCCAGGTGCGTGTCGACCATGTTAAAGAGCCTGGAACTACACTTGTGGTATGCAATGCTTTTCTAAGCCCTCAGTCTGGTGGAAGTTTCTAATCAACAATCAGGGATGTATAAAATTGTGTAGCACCCTATAATGGAATTTACTAAACAGCACTGCAGTGGTGTTGTACTCAGTCTGACTGACGTCATGAGCCCGCGCACAGATGCTCCTCTGACGGATCATAAAGGTGGTGGAAAGGGAAGAGGGTTGAAAGCATGGATTCGAGCTAACAGAAATAGTTCCGCGCCGCTAAACACCATCTTATGGGCTCGGTCTTTTTGTCTCGGGAGAGTGCAAAGACATAGTGGTTCATACATCAGAGTTCAAAATACACACTAGAACTACTCTGGCCGCAAATAAAAGATGACTATAAATAATTTGATAAAAAAAGGTTTGAATTTTTCTGCCAAAAATCAGTGTTTTCCCGAATGAACCCAGATCAGAATTGGTAAAGACTAACTAAATTCAATATATTCCTTTATATAAACGATTTTATCTATAAACTATACTTAAATTAGGTTTTTATGCAATGCAAACATTTTCATTTCTCATGAAAAACACATACTCAGATGAGCCAAATTTTTAAGAATAGTTCATTTTTAAACAAATTCGAATATTTAAAAATTAATCAGTAAATCATATATTTTAGATATAGAACTAAAATTATGATTTCATCTTGAGGTATGAAATTCGGATACATATTTACAAATACCCATACAGAAAAGTAAAACCAACTTTTAATTCAGAAGCACATTAAACGTCAAGCTGCATAATAATTTATAGGTTGAACATTATCACGATTGCAACACTTTATTTGTGAGAAAGTAAAATAGTATGTTTTATTTTAATTCTAACACTATACAAGATTAAGTTTTCAGGAAATGTTGCTATGGCTGAGATCTCTCAAACATGTGGCAGCTTAGTAGTTGTTGTTTTTATTATTATTATTATTATTATTATTATTAGCACCGCGTCTTACTACCCGTCCGGGTTATACGCACTTACACTAATGTGTAATGGTAGTTTTTTTTTTTAATAACCCCATTCAGTACCCTTAGTTAGTCGGATAACAATAACAAAAGGTTCATCAGCTTATTCTCCCATAAGACCCGAGTGTAATAAATGTATAGTATAGCACTGATAGGAAGGACCATATCAGACAGACAAAAGTTATTAAAATGTCTTTTAGTATATTCATATGTAAAAGAATGTGTTCTGTGGCTGTCACTTTTGGGAGCTACTAAAACTACACATACAATAACAGTAATAGTAAATTACTATCAGTAAAAGTTGACCACAAAAAATGTTCTTATTTTCTTAAAGTGACTTCCTTCCAGAATCATAATTTATGTCTATCTTGTCGAGATTTTTTATTTTTTAGGAAAACCGCCGAGTAAAACCACGGATAGCTCTTTCGTGTGTTGGAAACAAGCCAAATTAACCAGACCATGGCAACCATAGGAACGGTTCATTACTTTTAAGGAAAAATACCTATGGTATCGCAGGGAACCAAACCCAGCACCTCTAGATTAGTGGCCGGGAATTCTGACCACTAGACCAAAAGGGCGAAATACCACTCTCAACCCTTTCGATTAATTGATAGGCCAGTTATGAACGTACTATTATAAAAACCTATTGTTGAACGTACACGTGAAACCATCAAGTGGTTTGATATTTCCAAAACAAATATTTTCAGTCCGAGAAGTATTCAGAAGCATTCACAAGCGAGACGTGTACGTTGGAAATAGGCCGTGGCCAATGTTTCGTTCTGCACTAGATTTTTTTTGGAGAGGGGTTATTTAGCCAGAAATGCTACAATCACTCCCCTATACATAGAAATCAAGACTATAAATAACTATTACGTTGACTAGACTTGACAAACTAAAAGAACACATACTCGTGGAAAAACAGTTTCTGCCTAAGGGGCGGATCCTGACCTGACCAAATGTTTCCATTGGTGGGATAGGGCAGACTGCAGAGCATGTCATTCACAGTTTGGTATCCGGGAAAGTGAGTTTGGAATTTAGCACAGGCAGGAAAGAGCACCAGGTCTTCCAATTTATTTTTTTAATTTTATCAGGAAGTGTGTATGTAAGAGGTAAGTTATTAATATATTATATTATTACTATAAGCACCGCGTCTTCCTAACCGTTCGGGTTATACGCATTTACGCTAATGTGTAATGGTAGGGTTATTGTGAGAGGAAATGGAGGACCTACAGTTTAACGTGGAATCCGAACCACGGTGGAGGCCTGTAATTCCTCACATTCACAAGTTGTGATTAACACACGTATTGTCAGGGGTGAAAGAAGGGATTGGCAATCAGATAAATCTGTGCCGGGACCAAGGGTTGAACCCCGGACCCCCAGCAAATTTCTCCAGACAATTTAGACTGAAATAAAAGCCTTTTTTCATATAAAATTCACTAATGTCAAGACAATTGTATTTTGTATCGTTGTAACGGGGAGATTTTACCAAAATGGGGAAATGTATGCAACGCAATGTTTCAGGAAGGGAGTGGAAGTCCTTTGTTCGAATTAGCGTGAAAGCGTAACGCCTATATTTTCTTGGATAAAAAGGCCCACAATTTAAAATTGATGGTTTTTATCATTCCTAAATATACTAAAATTCTTCGTATTTTTCATTTTTATTGAAGATCAAAGAGGTTACCCGTAATTTATCTATTTCTCATGTGCATTGTAAACCTAGAGTTAAAGGGGGTTCCAAACCACGCCGTAGTATTCCCTTTCTTAGACCCCTTCTTGGCGATGAAGCGAGGTCAGAATCCAGTGTCTCGTGCCTGAATGGAAGGAAGCTTTCTAGGAGAAATCTCTCGTGCACTGGTCCACACACGCGAGGAGAACGGACCCCGAAGACACGTGTCCCCCTCTATCCCCAAACCCTTCCTGCACACCACACACTTTGACGCTTCTGACGTACAATCCCGGTCTTGTGAAAATTGAACCGCCCGCTACGTGGTCTCTTAATAGACCAGAGTGCCGATGATGGGAAGATTGGGCCTGATCATGTGTGTTGAGGGTTGTGGCTATACTCCCTATAAATTCAACGTTCCTTTTCCCTGACCAATTAGCGTAATTAGTACATGGGCGTATAACCCGAATGGTTAGTAAGACACCGCGCTAAAAAAATTTGAGCCTGTAGCTAATACTTTTATTTCTAAGGTATTCCAAATGTTCTCTCAACCTTTTTTAATTTATTTTGTTTTTATTTAAGGTATACCCACCAGGGTTCTTTAACATGCAACAGTCGACATTGGGACCTACGGTTTTACTTCCCCTTCAAGGGAAGTTGTGCTACGAATGTTTAGCGCTCAGGAAAGATCCGTTGACACCGGCTGGGTTTGAACCCACAAACATTGAGTTATTAGGCGAGCACTTTATTACAAGATCACCGAGGTCAACCCGTTTCAATTTTTATACATATTTGACATCGAGGGTAATTAACCATTCTCTAGGATCGACGAATATTGTGTCTGTTCCCCGCGATTAATTATCCGTCCGAATCATTCGCATATTTACGGCAGTGAGGTAGGAATGAGAAAATCTACACCACTTGCACGTGAGGCATTTGGGAAGGGGGGGGGGGACCATCAATACATTCAAACAGAACCAAGTGAGGGGGAAAAAAATAGCAGCCCCATGTTTCTGGCCATAATTTGAGCACGCTCTACTAACGCCCAAGCAAGTCTAACGCTTTAGACCGCTCGATCACCGCTGAGGATTGATCAGATAGTTCAAGGTAAGTGATAAAACCGTACTAGTATACGCGCGCATGAATAGAAAAAAACTACTTCCGTTGAGTTCCCATCACCTGCTCACAAACACAAGAACGAAGGCACGCAACGCAGACAAGGGCGGTGAAGTGAGTTCCGAGTTTCCGCTAGAGTGCACGTCTCGTGCCAAAGTAATGTCTATTCACGTCAAGTTCGAACTTTTAAAACCAAACGTAGTATTCAAATACAGCTAGGGGTGCCCGAGAGTGGTATTTTTTATTAGGTTCGGGATTAGAAAAATTCTAATCACTGTGGCGGGCATGTCCAACGCGCGGCTCTCAAGTACATTCTGCGTGACCCACCATATCAAATTGAAATACTTCCAATTGCAGTAAAAACAGCAAATTAGGCTCTTGTTTATAATGTATTTTGGCATTTGGTTCTATAAATTTTTTGTGTATACCTGGCCAATTTCCCAAGAGCTTGTACAGCCCTCAGCTGGGGAGAGGATGGGCCTAACTGCATTTTTAAAATTTAAATTCTCATTTATTTCCTGAAAGGGAAAACCATTTATGTATCAACGCTTGATATTTAGAATTACATTTAACTATGAAATAATATCCAAATGCAAGCAATTATTAGTGAAAAAATAATAAAAGGGCGCTTTAAGATAATATTTGTTTCGTGGTGGGCTTTGTAAATAAAATGAAAGAACTGCGGCAAATTAAATTATTTTGGTGATGTGACGTTTTGTTTCAATTCTACTTGGGTTTTTCCTTTTTGCCACATCTTAGTACCCGTCCGGGTTACATGCATACTATAACTATGCTGATGCAATATTTGCGGAAGGTAGAGATTTAGAATAAATATACCCTCATTTAGGTGGAGTGAGAGTGGGAAAATCGTATATGGAAAAACAGCTTTAGTGCACCCGACCGAGATTCGAATCTCAATCACCCCATCACTGTAAGTCCGACATAGCACGAGGAAAATAACGTGAGAGCTCTCGCAATTTTAGCAAAGTATTAAATAAATAAGAACATTTGTAGATTTTCCACAAAATATCAGATTCCAGCAGACCTATCGCACGGGTCGGGAAGGATAATTTATTATACTTGCAGGTATTCTGAATTCTGAGACTACCGCAAATTCCTATTCACCACCAGAAGATTTAGGATTCAATTTCCGGAATAGAGGTAGTTCCAGAGCACTCAATCGTATTGTACCTTTAGTAATGTAGGCATGTTTCTGGGATTCAACTTTGGGGTGGTAGAGTAGAGCGCGTGGATAAAGGGGCGAATGCTGCATCCGACGACTGTATGACTATGTAGCAGAGAATAATTCATAGATAATATTATGAAAATATTTAGACTTTTTTCTAGATTCGAGGTGCACATAGGCTACTAATTTCAAAATGTCAGCCCTTTGTGAACGGTAGATATCACGCAATGCTCGTGACAAACTCTTCATTTTATAAAAATGTAATATATGCGTTTTAAAGGTAGTAGTATTAGTTGACAACGGAGGATGTGATGTGGTGGTTTGTCTTCAGTGATTTCCACTCTCCCTCTATGCAAATAATGGTACACTTTCTCTCCATACAGCCACAAAATCTCAGGAGGAAATCCAAGGTACTCCATTATCCTTAGCCCGAAATTTCGAATATTCTTGGCAAAAATTCAGATAAGAACCGATAATTTGGCATCACATCACACATCAATTTATTATTTTAGAGATGCAATTTTCCAAATTAAATTACCATGAAAAAATTAAAACCATGCTTAAATAATAATAATAAATTGTTGTCGTGATGAGTATTTGTGTGTGCATCGCATCTTACCACCCGTCCGGGCAACCATAACATTGAAGATGATTTGTGGAATTTAAAGCAAGTTTGAATTTTCTCGGAAAGGGTACCAGAGAGAGAGAGAGAAAGAAAGGGAGAAAGAAAAGGGGGCGATAGAGAAAGTGGGAGAGGGGGGAAGAAATGATATATATATATATATATATGAGAGAGAGAGAGAGAGCGGCAGATCTTGTAAAAAAAACTTTGAGCACCCAAACGGGATTCGAACCTAGACCTCTCAGTTAACAGCAAATAAGACTGGCGAGACCGCGTGCCCACCGGTGTTAAATGTTATTAATCCCTAGAGAAACAGATCTAACATTTTTCCCGACTGTGGCCGCCCTCATATAGTAGTAGTACTTGGCTACTACCAAAGCCATCTTCGTAAGAGAGAACGTGGGGAGAGGAGCGGAGGGCACGCGCCCTAATTACCTGTTCACAAGGAATGATAACCATCGCTGGTGGTTGTGCGTGCCGAAAACTATATCACCAACCCTTCAGGTTCCGGGAATCACGCGTGCGTGCGTGCTTCCATCCTACACACACACACAAACAGATAGGAGGTAACTATTTCTGGATGTGTGTGTGTATGTAGAGAGAGAGAGTCGCCACGCCAGCGTCACTTTGCGTAATACGACGTGGCCCGACCACCGCAGTGCAATCTAACTGGACCGTGAGAGTTCAAAACTAGGCCAACATAAAGACCTAGTTTTGAATTTAATAAGGGATATTTAAGATGCCCTTTCTGAACCAACTGATATTAATATACGACCTACTTCCTTGTACAAACAATACTGGAGAGCCGACTGTTATAAAATATTAATTTTAGGCTATGCTGGTGATCGAACCCGAAACCTATTAACTCAATAGGTAAACACGCTACCGCAAGAAAGCTGGTTGATAATAAAAGAGATAGTGTTTAGAATGCTAAAGTCCTCCCCTGTGGTCACACGGACTAAGGCATCGATCTCGCAACAGAGTGAATTGCCGAAGATGACAAGATCAAGGTACTAATGTCAGCCGGATGCAATGGGGGTGGTTTCCCATCCCTCTCCAGACTGTTAGTGTAATTTCTCCAAAAATAACTTTCGATTTCTTACTTCTTAGAGTAGGCAGGTAACCGTTAAACGTAATAACCTTAGAAAGAGCATCAATGGGAACGCAGAGTAATGTATCATTATCGGTGAGTCTGGTTTGCTCGTGAGAGGGAGGCAGGCGTTCAAAATCCTGCCCGATGCGATTTTCTCTAAGAGATGTATAACCTCCCTTTACGCAAATACGATTATATTTCCTCTGAGGTCTACCTTCTTAATCCCCAACCCCATTAGTATGATTAAATGTGGATAGCTTGGATTGGTAGTGGGACGCGGAGGAAAATATTTAAAAACGTTACGTCACTGACCAACGAATTGAAGCGCCATCTCCAGTCGAAGTCAACAGGGAGAGGGAGGGGATTCAAAAATCAACGTTGAATGGATGGAGGGGACTTCTAAAGTCAGTCAACCCTCACCACAATAGGAGTATTGATCAACCTGAGCCCCCCACGAAGCCGCAATAACGCTTCCCGGGGGCGTGGGGGTGGAGTGGGGTAAAAGAGGGAAGGACGAGGCGGGAAGTGATCAAATGTCACCGGAATAGGATGACAAGGGTGGGGCTAAGTTGTCGATCAGGGATCTCCCTCAGGTAGGAAGCAACCAGCTACACATCAAAATCCCTCTTTTTTCTCTTCTTTGTTTTTTTTTTGTCGCATGTGCAGGTTTGAATAAGAAAACGCATAGGGCTTAGGATTTACACATGTGGGGTAGGGCTAAAACTTTCCGCGATGTCGATGGTGGACAAAGCGATAAAGTTTCTTGTTAATAACTACAGTACATCTGTGACAATGTAGATTTGTACACAATGCTTATCTGTTAAGCCATTATAAAAAGGTCAAAAACGGCCTTTCAATGCAGTTTTTATTCAAATATCGCTTAATATTGCGTGTTCAGTATTAGTAAGCGCATTCTTGGACATTCTATAGCCGAAAGGCCAAGAAAATACAGGTTTGACAAATCCACCTAAACCTAATCTCTATCCTGAGGGAGCGAGACGGTATACAGTTGGATCCTGCTTCACCAAAGGCTCTATAGGTGATATCCTAACTGTTCCAAATAATAATAGTGTTAAATCCATGACAAATTGCACTATTAAAATTATAAATTGGCTTTTAATAAATTGACAGTGTAGTAGGAAGGATTGTCGATTTCTGTGACAGAACAATGAGGCAATTAACGAACAATGGGGGGTCCTTAATTGATTGGGAGGGTGGG
>CABEEJ010003409.1:30337-83098 GCA_901482245.1 Timema douglasi | reverse complement strand
CACAACGTGGGCCAAATCTATCCACAATCCTTTTAACTTCTTTACAATTGGCGTCACAACGTGGGGCATCTTTTAACTTCTTTACACACTACGTTTTAAAACTTTTTGTCTCTAAAATATCAACTCCGTTCTATTTAGAAAAATTATGTGCCATGCTGGTTCCCTCTACCCAATAGGAAGCCAGCCGTCACAACATCAGTCTGCCAGGAGTTTTTCTATTAGTTTTGACAAGTGATAAGGGGTTCAAGAAGCAAGGGGTACGTCATATATAAGCCGCTTTTGCGTATGGATCCACAGAGAATTCAGTAATATCACAGTAGTAACACAAATATACACAGCATACAGTACTCGTAACGTGTAAAGTGTAATATCACACAAAAACCATCCGTAATTTAACAAAGGAAAAAAACTGTGTCATTTTATACCATATATTCAATACCAAATGTGTAATCAATTAAATAAATCGTGTGCAACATCAAAAGTCGTGCTCATTTCATAATTATAAGTATCATATATAATCAGATCACATAATCGTGTGATAACTGCGTAGTAAGGCACATGCGCGTCATCATCATAAAACCCAGATAGTGCTCAATCACAGGCCATATCAAATAAAATCCTGTATAAATACAATTGGCGCCGTATGGCGGGTCAAATAAAAAACCAACAATATCACCATTACGTTTAGTTTGTGTAATTAATTTTACTAGTATACACTATCTCATGTTTTAGGATAGAACATTCCTCGCTTATTTATTTAAATGTGTTCTTGCCCCCATCCTCAATGAACTGGCGAATGGTCACAAAATTAATATAAAAATGTGTTGTTTTTCACTCCTTTTTCATACAATGCTGGTCTTTTTTCTACCTCGAATATTAATATCTTTGTGTTACCAACATTCATTATGGCGACTGGAACATGTGGAACATTAACTCCGGTGTAAGTGGCCTGTAGTGTCATAGGGCTGGGTTACCCCTCAATGTTTGTTTCTCCTTCTGCTGATTTGTGTACAATGTACATGAGTGTACCCGTCGGTGTCAGGCAAGTTTTAAACCAAACAAAAGTCACAAGCGAACCAACTATAAGATTTCTAAGCATAGTCACTAATTATTTGTAGATGTACAGCTTGAATTTATGTAGGAAGTAACTTCTTTGACACTTAACACAAGTCACTAAAACTGTTTTAATACACTTATGCGTGTTTTGATGCTTTCTTTTCCACTAACATAACATAACCAAACTTAAACAAAACAAACCTAGTCTTAACTGACTTAACCTAACCTAACCTAACTAGCTTGACCTCAACCCTGAATTTTACATTATTCAAATCCGGGTGGATAATATCTATATTATCCGGATAAACATCGAAAAACATTATTAAATCACCTCTCACTTAAAATTAGTCACGTATTTGAGATGTCAACATTATTTGGATAATATTTACTTTATCTTCGTTCGGACTAATCACGTAGCAAATATGAAAATGTGTCAAGTAAATATTTTAATTGTCATAATATATTTTTTTCTTATGGCTATCGCACTATAATTTAAATGGTTTTAGCAAATGCGTGTACACTTACTCTAAGTCCACCCTTCTTAATTCTTAATTGGGTAGTAAAACGTGGTACTATAAAACTTGCTCAAACAAAACTATTGTAACTAAAGGTGCCTTAAGCTCAAGAAAGAACATAGAATAAGAAAACTATAATATATACAGGTGTCGAAGATAAACCGGTGTTTACAAAGAATGGTCGTGCTACGAGTCTAGGGCAAGATGTCAAAGGCTGGATTTAGTGGAAGTGTACCCACATTTGCTAGAACCAGTTAAGGTATAGTGGGAAAGCCGCAAGAAAAAAAGTAAATTATGGCAATTACAATATTAAGGCCTACATAACAACACATTTTCTTATATTTGCTACGGGTAAAGTCATGAATTTATAAAAGTCAGTATTATCCAGATATTGTTGACAATATCCAAAATACGTGGATAAGAGGTTCTTTAATCGACGCGTCTTACTACCTGTTCAGGTAATACGTAAGCATGGTAGTTACTCTAATGGAGTAGGGGTGAGGAAGGAAGTAATTTAGAGTTAATTTACCCGCGCTTACGTGGAAGGAGAGTGGGAAACCATTTTGCAAAAATCACCCTCAATAGACCCAACTGGTATCTGAACCCTCATCTCCCCGTCATCAGCAGGCCACCCTACTACGAGAGTGACGCCTTAGACCATTCGGCCACTGAAGCGTGTTCAGAGTTGATTGAATAATGTTTTTTGATATTTATCCGCGCATTAACGTTTTCCACCCAGACTTGGATGATGTCAAATTCTAGGGTTGAGGTCAGGTTAGTTAGGTTAGGTTAGGTTAGTTAGGTTAGGTTAGGCTAAGCTAGGTGGGCTTAGGTTAGGCTACGTTCCGTTAGTTTAAATTAGGTAAGGTTATGTTATTGGAAAATAAACTCTCAAAATGAGGCATTTGGAATGTTGGTTTGCGACTTAATACGTGAGAGTATATGCTAACTTTCCCTAGCTGTCAATTACCATCACTCCTACACTGGATGGGTTGTAGTTGGCTCACTTGTGATTGTCTGGGCTCAGACTTGCCTGATAACGACATTTATACTTTCGTATACAAAACTTAGACACAAAACAAAGATTAAAATGCTAGTGTGGTAATGTTAAAAAAAAAGCCACTTGGAGCCTTCTTTCACTTGAAAACAAACCTATCTGGACAGTACTAAACTAGTCCGCGTGTACCGGCAACAATTTCGTTGCCTCAAGAATGAAGCATGTTGCCTTGCGCAAGCATTCTCATATCCCATACAAATCAAGGAGCTTCATCCGGGCAACTAAATAGCTGCTAAATTAAAGTTGCCAGTGCGCGGATAGCTAGCTGTATGTTAGTGAAATAGTTAGTAACATTCATATATTAGTGGTTTGACAAGGGGCGCCTTCCAATATTGATCTCCAGGAAAACAGTTGGATTAATTTCTGTTACAAAAAAAAAGCATAGTGGTGTGTGTGTCACGAACAAGAAACTAGCATACTCAAGGTCATTCATGAATGTCAGGTGGAGAGGAATCTAATCTATAAACAAGACGTGTATTTTCTAAGAAAGAGGTAAGCTGTCCTCTGCTTAACATGTGTGTATCAACCAACCTATAAACATTTCTTTCAATTTCCTCTTGGCCATGACCAAAAGAAGAATGTTTTTTGAATGGATAATATTGATGCTAAGTCGACACCCAACAGCCCGAACATTATAATGTTGTGACTTTCCGAACATGGTGTCAGAGCTTGATCATCTTTCCCCTTTTTAAAAGTTGTACAAAAATGACGTAACCAAACCAGCCATTGTCAGCGGTTACATCATTAGTCTCACGCGAGAACAATAATGTTATTGTAATCATCTTGTATTGCGCACACTTGCAAATAAACCATTGGTAACCAAGACAAAATCAAAAAGAGAGAGAGAATCTTTTAGTAGACGTCACACACTGAATATTATAGTTAATATCCATTTACTATAATGTTGTGACTGTCCGAACATGGGCTTATTGTCTATAATGTTGTGACTGTCCGAACACAGGCTTATTGTCTATAATTGTTGTGACTGTCCGAACACAGGCTTATTGTCTACAATGTTGTGACTGTCCGAACATGGGCTTATTGTCTACAATGTTGTGACTGTTCGAACATGATCTTATTCAGTGGCGTCGTGTCAAGGCAAGCACTGCTTGCCTTTGCTTGAAGTTAAGTAATTTTATTTTATTTAATGATTGAAAAATACTCTTCAAGCACAATTAATGTATTTGAAAGAAATTTTCCCGCACGCGCCAGTGACTGTAACATGCATGCAAGACAAGCACTAGTTCATTATGTGGGGGTTGAAAGTCTATATTTTTCCGTCTTCATAGCTCTACCTAGTGTAGTTCTTATTTGTGACGTCATAGATTTAGGAGGGGGAGAAGGGGAAGAGCGATGGGACTCGGGTAGAAATGCAAGCAACAAAGTTGCGACTTTCCAACAACCGAAGCTATGCCCGAATGTTGACGACTATAACAGGAGAAACTGAAAGATACCATCGCATACCCCTCTCTTTCCCTTTCAAAACACAGACGTGACAAAAGTGGAAATTTAAGGGGGTGGGAATAGAATTAGGGGAGTTTTGCATTAAAGAAGGAAAATCAACAAATTACTGACCCCGGCCCGTGCGTACACATTTTTTGTGGAGTTTGTTGCAGCAGGTGTTTTTGTCACATATAAATGCATTTATTACCATAAAAAAAAATTGGCATTGAACAACACAATGCTAAGGTAAAATAAATCGTGAAGTTTTGAAGCGCCAATAGACGCATATGTTATTTGAGCACTCAAGAACTGTTATTTCAGGGTCATGACGAGTAATTTGATTCTAAAAAGAGAGGAAATTATGTTGAGCTTCTCAAATTGATTTCTGATGATGATTCATTTTTAGCCTAGCATTTACAATCGTCGACTGTGTTCACTGGGCTATCAGCTGGAATACAAAATTACCTCATTGGGTCGATTAAAACAGTTTTACTAAATTAAATCATTAAATACATTCAAAACACAGCATTTGTGTGTATTTTATTAGACGAAACATCAGACATCTCAAAACGTTTACAGCTATCGACAATGTTTCGATATTTGTCCTCTGATGGAGAAATTATGGAATATAGATATATATATAGTTTGTTTCACAGACGTTTCTTTTAACAGAGCTGTCACTGCGTTGGCTAATCGTGTTAAACAGGTAGTGTGGCATGTTGGGTGTAGGGACAAGCTTGTTGCACAATGCTATATGATTGGGCTGCAGTAATGTCTGGAGAAATAAACGGTACTCAGAATCTTGTTTGCTGCATACGAGTATTTCCAAGCGCATTGTTTGTTCATTATCTAGCTCATATATTTAAGCTTGTTTGAACTAAGTCAGTAAATAATATAAGTGTTCTTTTTTAGTACAGTAAGTGGACTTGCATATTTTTCTTTCCATTCTAATAAGCGAAATTCATTCTTAGATACAATTGTTAGATAAAGACTACCTGGTGTTGCACCAAATCGATGACACTATGGTGAAAGACTTACATACTGTGATGGACTATCGGGAAAGCCTGATATAAATGTTTGAAACAATAATAGACTGCCCACAATAATAGGATAATTAAACTATTGCTCTTTCTAAAGCGTTCGTATTTGCTAATTTTATTCACCCAGATTTTTGACCACACTGAATATCTTTTCAAAATCTTTCTATCTTTTTCCAACAAAACAAATGGATATCGCTTTCTGTAAAACTGGGTTTGAAGAGACTAAAAACAGCTGGTCAAATCTTAGGCTTGTATCTGAAGACATTTATTCCAAAACAATGCAAAAGGGGCTAGAATCAGAAAAAAAAGGGTACGTAAACGTAATTTAAATCAAGATCCTAAATTTAAATTAAGACTAGTTTATTGTGAAGTAATTTAAAATATTGTCATAAAAATACAAACACGCTTTGAGAAAATGTACAATCTAAAAAATTTCTAATTGTTAAATTCATAAATATTTAATCAATACAATCACTTCATAATGAACAAATAAATTCTTTGATTGGAAATCATGGGAAATATTTCGACACAAGCAGATCGCGTTCCAAGATCAACGAGGTTTACTCAAGGGAAGCAATAAAAAGTAAAACTCTAGTGGACATGGTTAAGTATATATCATGTGAAAATAATCTAGATGAAGCATTACAGGAGTTTAAAAAGATGTATGAGCGTGCGGCAACCATCCCGTCAATAACATCATCCATCAGCTGAGATATCATTTTCCACATCGGAAAGACTAGAACCCCATTCCAGAAATACTATGGGACAAAACATACTTTCTGGTTTGGCACTCCTTTCAATTGAAAAGGGTTCGCTTTTTAAATTGAAGCAAGGAGTAGACTTCCATGAAATATTCATAGCATAGTTCTTAAAAAAAGGAGAGTAGGATGGACTTTATTTACAAACACTAGAAAATAATACGTGGAGTAAAAGATCATTGATATAAGTATAGAAAAACTCATTTAGTATCTAAAAATAATCAAACCCACCAAATATGCTTCAGGTTGCAATATAAGTGAAAGTTTTTAAACATATATATACATATATTATTATTTATATGCATATTTAACGTAACTAATCAACTAACAATATAGTTGATTTACATTTAAATATAAAAATAGAATGTTTTTATATTTTCTTAATTTAAAAATTGTTAGCTTTAGAGGAAATGGAACTGTGGCGGTAGAGACGGGGGGAGGGGGGAGATTTCTCCTCGCTTATTAGAATAAAAGGGGGCAAGATATGTTCTCGCCCCCTAGCCCCGCATCCTCTTGGGCATGTGCTATATAGATTCTAGTATGCCTTATGTAAATCACGGAGCAGAAGGACGCCCAAACCCACAATTATCATAAAAAAAAACCTCACCTCCAAATAGCTTCTTGATGCATATAATATTTTTAAAAAAGTCCGGAGGGGGCCCCCGGACCCCTCCAGATTCCCCTTCCCCCACCTCCGAATCTCCCTTCCCAGCTTGCCTAAGAATTTTGGTCACGAGACGCTACTGGTCTTATTGTCTATAATGTTGTGACTGTTCGAACATGGGCTTATTGTCTATAATATTTTGACTGTCCGAACTCGGACTAATTGTCTATAATGTTGTGACTGTTCGAACACGGACTAATTGTCTATAATGTTGTGACTGTTCGAACACGAACTTATTGTCTATAATGTTGTGACTGTTCGAACACGAACTTATTGTCTATAATGTTGTGACTGTCCGAACACGGACTAATTGTCTATAATGTTGTGATTGTTTGAACACGAACTTATTGTCTATAATGTTGTGACTGTCCGAACACGGACTAATTGTCTATAATGTTGTGACTGTTCGAACACGAACTTATTGTCTATAATGTTGTGACGGTTCGAACACGGACTTATTGTCTATAATGTTGTGACTGTTCGAACACGGACTAATTGTCTATAATATTTTGACTGTCCGAACACGGACTAATTGTCTATAATATTTTGACTGTCCGAACACTGGTTTATTGTCTCTAATGTTGTGACTGTCCAAACATAAGTCTATTGTCTATTGTGTTATGACTGTTCGAGCATGGGTTTAATATTTGTAATTTTGTCAACTATCCAAAACTGCGACTATTTGTAGTATTGTGACAGTCCAGCTAGGAATCTATAGTTTGTGGAGCTTGGCTGTCCATATGGGCGTCTTTTGTTAATAGTGCTGTGATTGTTAAGATAGAGTTGTATTGTTTGTAGTGCTGTGACTGTCCTAGCACGGGTCCGAGACTCCGAGTATTCTACTGTTCTCTATTCAGTCGCCACAGAACTGTTTTAAACCCCAATAGAGTTAATTTCGCCCGGCTGGAAACGATTGAATGATGCGATGTCGCGAACAGAACATTAAATCTAAGCTTATTTTTTATTGGTAATTGCAGCTATGGTTTCAAAATACCAATCGTTGTGTGATTACATAAATAAATACATACATACATACATACATACATACATACATACATACATACATACATACATACATTCATAAACATGCGCACACACACACACACACACACACACACACACACACACACACACACACACACACACACACAGGCTTGGCTTATCTTGGCTTTTGCCACCGAACGTACATTGCGGGTTATCAATAATATATAATGGCCTCGATTGTCAAACGACTTCTTTATCTCTTTGGGTGAAGGCGGGAGGATATATATTGGCGGGAATCAATAGGTATATTACAGTCTCCACTATTTCTTCCAAATACAGTCAAGCGTTCATCGGTGATGGCCATTGGAAAACTTCTGAGTTGTGTAATTGCTTTGACGGACAACATAAAAAGTCTCAGGTGAATAATATTTGCATTTTCAAAGAATATGAATATAGTACTTGTGAAATAAATTTACAAAGCTTGGACATATTTACAATTAACTTATATATTCGCAAGAGCAACATTTTAAAGAAAAAGTTAACGTTACTATTCATGTTTATAAAATAGGTTGCTTTAGAAAAACATATTGTCCAGAATTTGAGATATTGTCGTGATTTTGTTTCTCACCTCTTTACAATAATACATTGGCAGCAAAAAAAGCTACAAAGAACGTTCAAACATCCAAGAAACTTACAGTATTGAATTTGAATTTGAAAGCCATTTTGGTCAAACGTTAACCAAGATAAGGAAAAATCAAACTTATTTAGATAATTTGGAAGCCTTAAATGCAATCGATTAATTGAAGGATGTTGTATAAGAGCTCGAAGAGCCTACGTTGTTAGATAAAAGACTTTTTCAAACCGAAGACAACCCAGATTTTTCAGTGAACCAGCCCGGAAGGTCAACTAGCATCAACGTTAGTGAGCAACCAAGTTCATTTGCTTAGGGACTTAAGATTCAAGGAGGAAGAGTTATCACAGAATTCCTCCCAGTTATCGAGAATGAGTGACAGTGAGGACTGCAAATCTATTTTTGATGAAGAAGAGCTTATCGAACCCCCAAAGAAAAAAGTTAAGAAATCAAATAATACTTACCTTCAAGCACTACTCAATTTTATTTCTGTCATAAAACTATATTTTGAAACTCCGAGTGAATTCAAAACATGGACACAAAAACATTTGATGAACGGCCTGCTGAAGATTACGGATCAGAGACCTCTACTGGTTCAAATCATGGATCTGGTGACCAGCTGTACATCCGGGGATTCTGTCGATGGCAGAGATACGTGGAATCTCTTGCAAGATACCGCGAGAGACCAGTCGTCTTGCATGACATCGTATCCCTCAGAGAAATTAGCCACGTTGGAGAGTTTGTATTTCGATTGCTTATCAAACAGAGCAACCGAAAAAAAGGCTTCAGCATCATCTACCGACACGAACTACCCGAATGGGACCACCTCCATCTCACAAATGACTGCCTCTGTAACAGCCACAAATATGACTGCTCCTTATTGTCCGCCGTCAAGATCCTTCCTCGACGATCTCTTAAGTCAGTCAAGTAAACCTTCTACATCGACGAACGTTACTTCAGAAACTTGCTTCACTATTTCTCCGCGAAACGAGGAGCTGTGCACCTCAAACTTCAAGAGAGTGGAGCAAGGGACGCACTTTACGGTAGTTAAGGTGTACCCGAGGCATGTTGCGGGCAAGCAGAGCGCTTGGAAGAAATGTGCGGTGGACCTGCACTTCTGGGGGAACTCGAACACTCCATCCCCAACACCCAGAGAGGCGGCGCTGCAGGAACTTATCAGGGCGAACCTGATGGGAAGAAAACCAACCCTTTCTAGAGCAGAAAAGATCTACAAATCAGCCGAACAATTTTTACTGAGTAATGTTTTTGTGCCTATAAAAAACTGTGTGCTTAACGAACAATTTCTAAATCTGTTTTACTATAAAATTAACGAACGAAGTTTATTGAAAATACTAAATTCTGTGGAAACCAAAATTACTAAAATGACTATAAGTGAATTATATTTATGGTTATCTAACCAGAATCCTAGTATGCCAGTAAATAAACTGTTTTTTAAAAGCCAGGGGTCTCTAGATGACTATTACTGTTCTATGGAGGAAACTTGCCAAGTCGTTCATTCATGGTTAAATTATCAATTTAATTATGATGAGGAAAGGATTGGAGAGTTTTTATCTATATTGTACCAAGTACTCGATAGAGATAATGGCAAGTGCTGTGCGGTTTACCTTTGGGGTGACCCAAATAGTTTAAAATCTACATTTCTTACTATGATAAGCGACGCTCTAGTGACCGTTGGCTATTGTAGTAAAAATAATAAATTATCGAAATTTGGGTTACAGGACTGTGTTAATAAAAGAGTGGTTATAATAGATGGCCCTTCTTTTGATAGTTTTGCTATTGAACAAATGAAATCTTTGTTCAGTGGCGCCGCAATCACTGTGCGCGTCAAGCACAAAGGTGATGCCGTCATCAGCAAAACAGCCTTTTTAATGGCATCTAATATAGAGATGTTCATAGGAAGTGTTTGGGATTCGAGAATCTTTAGAGTTCATGTAAGAGATGTAAAAAATGGCAATATTCCATGGGTAACAAAAAAACTAAATCCAATGTATACTTTTCAATTATTTAAGGACTATGGGATATGGGAATAATAACAATAATTGTTTTAAAAAATTTATTTTACAACTTTAATATACTTATATATAATAAATACAAAAATGTTACATGCTTTTTTAATGGCCTCTATTCACTAGATCCATCATTCTCCTGCTAATATTTTACCAGCTGGTCTTGGGGGGTTTGTTTAGGGTTACATACATACATACATACATACGCACGCACGCACGCGGTGGGTTTCAACTGTATGTATTGATCATCTGAGTGGATCGAATGACATGAAGGGGGGAGTTTGGAGGGGGTCACAAACAACCCTTGAGGAGGGAGAAAGGGGTTGAACCACCCCCTCTTATAATTGTATCAATAATAACTGAATGCCTGCTGATCCTGGTTCTCTTCTCTATAGGAGAGCCCAGCCAACCATATCCTACTGTCTAAAGGCTCCTGAGCGACCGTCCTAGACATAAAACACCTTATGTCCGATGTAAAGTCCAATTTTCATAGAAAGATTTATATGACATAAAAATGTTACTAGATATAGTTTCATGTAGTCATAGAGAAGATCATGTAATTGACAGCAGTCAGTTTTGACTGATATTATTAATACCTATAATATAATATAAGGTAATAATAAAGAAAATGTTATCACTGTTGACCACAAAAAAAGGGTTATTTTCTAGAACTTACTTCCTAATAGAATCCTATTTAGTTATATATTTAAAGCAACAATATCCAAACTTGTGGGTAGTGCTGACAAAGGTGTCAGTCTTGTCTAGTCTGGTTTGCTAATGACATTGAGGTTGGTGTTCGAATTCCGGTCAGGTGTACCATAGAGAAAAGTTAGTTTGTCCTGAATGGTTTCCCTACAAGCAAATGAGGATATTTATCACTATTCTACCATTTTAACCCCTAAATCAATAGTGCAATTATTTTTATTATTATTATTATTTAGCACCGCGTCTTACTACCCGTTCGTGTTATACGCTTTAAATACTAATTAGGCTAATGGATTAGGTATTAGGAAGGTTGAATTAGAGGAAATGAACCCGCATTTGCGTGGAGGGAGAGTGGAAAAACATTTAGGAAAACCCACCCCCAATTCACCCGACCGAGATTCGAACCTCAATATCCCTGTCCTCAGCAGTCGAGCTCAACACGACTAGTGCGTTAGTCAACTACGCCACAGAGGCGGGTAATAGTGAAATTAAATATGGCTAATGGATTAAATAGCCAGCTATTATTTTTGTTGGTTACAGTTGTATAAGTGATCACTTAAGATCACAAGCTATCAGATAATATGAAGCTGACGATTTCTGCATGTCTATCACAGAGACTGCATCAAAATATGAGTAACTAATGATCCTGGTTCTGGAAAACTCTTGGATAGCTCAGTGGTTAGAGCATTGGCGTACTAAGTCAAAGGTCCTGGGCTCACTTATTCCTGTGCTCGCGTGTCATTTTTCAATTTAACGAATACAAATGTAGATGGCCTAAAGAGGTATAGTAAGATGCGGCAGAGGAAAAAAATGTGTTGATGGAAATAATAGTCCAGTGTTTGATTCACAGGAGGAGCCCCTGTTAAATTAAGTTTGTTGACTTTTGTTAAAATGTTAAATTATTGGGGCCGTCTGTCAGGGCTGCCCTGGTGGGGCCCCCAGTTAACTGCCTTGTCATCGATCTTCCTCCCCCAAATGTTACTATGGTAGTTTGAACCTATATACCGATTTCAGCAGTATAAGGTAATACTAGAAGCCATGTTTTTATACATATAAAGGTTAATTTCTCCCCAGCCCTCTGTTTGATTTTCTTCTCCAATGAACTTGATTTGTAAAAAGGTAGGTTTACAAAGAACAACTGTGGCTAGTTTTAATTTAACAGTTAATGCATTAAAAAGTTATCATAAGATATATCCACCATAGACAGAAAGGCAAATGCAAATCTTTGGAGTTAAAATAGAGAACTTACTTAATCTTTTCAATAAATCAAACCACGCGTATATGTTTTTATTTGTTCTTACACCCTGACAATATTTGCTAGATTGCCTATACATGGAGCATGCAATAAAAAAATTCCCACCCCTTCTGTCACCTTAGCAAGCGCGGGGTCCCTCAAATCATGGGGTCCTGTGCGGCCGCACTGTTCGCACACTCCTAAGGGTGGCCCAGCTGTTTGTTGTGTACTACTTAAATCAATCTATAGAGGGAAAACCAACACTTCAACTCTAAACTTTGATACAGTAAACTTTTTAACTGAATAAAGAAACACTTCCATTTTTTGTATCTTTATATATTTCGAGAACAGAGTTGAGATACATCTATTGGTGCATTTTCTTACAAATTCACCCTCTCTCTTTTGAATAACCCATTGTCTGTTGTGTGAAATATCATCACATCCAAATGTGTATGCTATTATAAGTTGAATGTGTTCTGAGAATATGTGACATTTTTGAAAACTCACACATAACATGTCATGTGTCTTGAACAACCTTGGACACATTCAATGCAGCAGCCTATGGCACAAAGGTGCTAGGGGCAAATTCCAACAAAACGTAATTTTTTAGTGTTTGAAAATATAATTGTGTAACGTCCCTATTTCATTTTGGGTGCCTGGTAGCCAACCCTAACTACTACACTACCGGGGCACCATAGGGGGTTACATGGTTGGGATGGACCTCGAGCGGTAGGGGTTGGGATGGATGGTTCGTGGGGAATGAGGCTAGCAAGTTAGTCCAATAAGATATATTTATCATTTTAGTCAGATTTCCTTCACCTCTGACAAGACATCTTGTGAATGTGGGGAATGCCAGTTCTCCACCGTGGTTCGGATTCCACGTTAAACTGTAGGTCCTCCATTTCATCTCTCAATCACCCTACCATTACACATTAGCGTTAGTGCGTATAACCCGAACGGGTAGTAAGACGCGGTGCTAATAATAATAATAATAATAATAATAATAATAATAATAATAATAATATTTTACTCTTCCCCCTGATCTGAATTTCATTGAGTAAATTATTCGTATTGTATGACATATCATATTTTACCTTTTACTATTTAAAACACCAGGGCGATGCCCCGGTTGGTAAAAAAGTACCAGGGTGCCTCCCTGTTTTGACTACGGCCCTGGCTATATTTCATAGACAAAATTTATTAATATTTCCCAACAACATGACTATAATGTGTCTTATGTTCCATATAAAGGGCAACTACCTTCTCCGGGTTTACCACTCTTCCTATACACAAATTCGGATACACCGAGTCTAAACTTTATCTTCCTTATTTTCTTTCATCCAGGAATATTTTTGAGTTTAATATTCCCACAGGTGCTTTCCCCACATTATATTATCACATATTCTCCATGTGAATGTTGGTTTGTTTCCTTTTAGGCTATGATTGGTCTTATTCTCTTATTTTAGATATATAGTCGCTGATGGGCAGTGTTGAGATTAAAGTGCAAACAAATGGCTATGCTTTTTAAATAACACATCTAAATATATTAACCCTAGAAGCACCATCTATTTCCATTTTAGCGTATAGGGTTGAGATAACTTCCTCCAAAGTATCATTCTGATTGAAGATTTGGTTGTTTCAGGGGCTTGCCATGTGGGATAGCACTCCCAGGGCCCACAGGTGAAGATGACAAGTTATACTCCTTGGCACAGAGGTTTTCATACTTCCAGGAGAAGGTGGTCGCCACAGCACCACCTCCATTCCACCTGCGCCGTACTATTCGGCCACCGGCGCGGTACAAAAAGAGCTCTCGGATGACTGTCCGTCTTCGCCCCCGCCAAGTCTTATGCTCAAAGTGCAGGGGCATCTGCAATGAGAACTCTGAGAATGTGGATCATATGAAAAAGCCTGGGCTGGAGCCCCATCGCTCCCCAGGACAGAGTCCACGGTCACTTTTCTCCGAGAACCACAGTGACAACCAACCGGTGCTCATCCCTAAGCTTGCGAGGCTTCAACCAAGCGAGATATCCAACGCACTCAGCGGCAACATCAACAAGGTAAAGATTGTTGGCAACTACTGGGTGAGGCGCTCCTTGGAGCCAGCCCCTGTAGTGGACCCTTACAAGGAGGCTAACACCGAGGTTGAACACAAGAAAGAGTTCTCAGTGTCTGTGGATTCGGGCTCTGAACCGGAGACCTCGAATGATTTGAGGACTTGGGTGGCCGAGGATATTAATGACAGGATGGTGTTACGGAAAAAACGTAGTGTAGGATCAATGGAGGATCTTTGGGACGAGAGTGTGTTTGAAGATAGCTTGAAAAGAGCTCGTAATGCTCGAACAACTCCAGTGATTAAGATATCATTTGGTACACAAGGGGAAGGGACAGTACTGAAGATCCCTTCTAAATTGCAGGACTGTATTCCAAGTGAAAGTGAATCTGAAGGTGTCTCGGAACAAAAACAAAAGACTAAAGATGCGAGTGCAAAGGCAGCTAAGCGTGCATTAAAGAAAGCGAAGAAGGAAGCCCGAAGGAAGATGTTGAGTGGCGGGATGTCCCCGGCACGGTCTCCCAACTATGAGGCGTTGTACCGCCGTAAGCACAAGCACAAAGTAAAGCACAAGAAGAAACATAGGGAAGAACGAAGGTATAGTAAAGATAGTGAAGGGACCAACTCAGTGTCAGAACCCACCTCTGACAAAGGCTGGAACTCTCAGGACCAGAATGACTCTTACAGTGCAATCAAAGAGCGATGTCTCAAACAGAAGCTCTCCATTAACTTGCGAAGACTGAACGAAACAGCCTACTGCCTTGGACCCAACGGTTGCAAGAGTCCAGGCACAATGAGCAGTTGTAGCGAGATATCGTCAGATGACCACGACCATGGAGAGGCGGTGCCCAATTTCCCCCCGCT
Organism: Timema douglasi; assembly: GCA_901482245.1. Lineage (NCBI taxonomy): Eukaryota > Metazoa > Arthropoda > Insecta > Phasmatodea > Timematidae > Timema > Timema douglasi. The sequence goes on along the minus strand of CABEEJ010003409.1, from coordinate 68,070 downwards.
CTCGCACTCCCTCATGATGCGATTCTCGAGACAGTCATGTGTCACGGGGGATGGAAGACGCATGTCCGTGGGGGATGTTGTCTGGGGTAAAATTCATGGCTTCCCTTGGTGGCCCGGCAAGGTACAATTAATTTTCTTTTTAGTGACTTTACAGAAAACCTTCTCAAAGTAAATGTTTTGGATTCATAGCTATAATGTGTAAAACAAAGTTTTCTTTTGAAATGTGAACTTAATCCTGATTTTGGGTCTCACAGGTGCTGAGCATTACAGTGTCTCAGAAGGGGGATGGTTCTGGTGGGCCCCAAGCTCATGTTGCCTGGTATGGCTCCTCCACATCTTCACTCATGCATTGTGATCAACTTAGTCCATTCTTAGAAACATTCAAGGTAGGTGATCAACTTAGTCTGTTATTAGAAACGTCATAGGTAAACTAGATTCATTCATTAAACATATGGCACTTATGGTTTAATTTTTGAACAAGTTTTACTAAACAATAAGATACATAATTTTAAGAAATCTTTCATTTTACACCTATAGTGGCTGTCTTTTTATTATGAATCTCTTAGCTGGCCACAATTAATACTTGAATTGACCTATACTAGCCTTGAAGAAGCGTATCTTAATTAATTTTTGAGGTGACTTGTAGAGGTCTGCGAAGCTTCGATAATATCGATGTCAATTTGACTTGTATATTATTAGATTCGATTATTAGATTGAATCAAAACAAACTAGAAAAAATTTCATAAGGTTTTAAGCCATTACATTACAAATCCCACACTTTGCCTAAAATATATCAATATATTTCTAATAACAATTCATGTGAGGTAAAGTAAGAGCTTATTAATTATTATCGTATTGACCAGAGAATAAGCCAGGCTTTCTTTTCTTCATAAACAGCTTTTATAAACCCTTAGTGCAACCTATAATTGCACACTTGAATGCTACCAAACAACTGTGCTAAATTTGATGTTAAAGACAAATGGAACAAAAGAAAAAATAAACTGGTTATTTTTTTCTGAAACATTTGATTTTGTTTACTCCTATGTGTATGCACTTTTTCCTGACCATAAACAATCACATGGGGTTCTTGTTGATCAATTTTCTGACTAGCCCCATACAGAAAAAGTTTTAAGAGTTCATGAAATTTCTAAGTCTCACTTGACAACCATGATCAATATGCTTACAAGGAGTAAATTATCTGGGAGAGTTGATTCTCAACTAATGACTCAAATTGAAAAAGAGAAGGGCTATTGGAAGCTAGTACTATGCCGAGTTGTGGCAACTGTGAAACTACTTGCAAGCCTTAGACATCCACTCATAGGTCACAGAGAAACTGAATGTTCTGAAAATGAAAATAAGGGTAATTTTTTTAACTTGTATATAGTATCTTGCAGAGTTTGATAACTTTATGAAATATCACTTTGAAAAGTATGAGCACTGTGGTTGAGGTAGAACAAACTATTCGTCTCACCAAACATATGATGAGGTATTAACTGTAATGGTGGGAAAACTCGAGAAGGATTTTTGTGAGTAGGTTAAAAATTCACAGTACTTTTCAATTATCACTGATTCTATTTCCGTTGTAAGTTAAGTGAACTTTTGTTTTGAGGTATGTAAAAACTGAGGGAAAAAGAATTGAGTGATTCTTTGATTTCTTGCCCATAAAATCTCACAAAGCAAAGCATTTGAAAGATACTTTCTTGAAAAAAATTTCAGATCTAGGACTAGATATAAAAAACTGCAAAGGTCAATACAATGGTAGTGTATCAAACATGTTAGGCATATATGATAGCCTTCAAGTAAAACTAATCTAAGGAAGTCCCGCAGCATTTTATATTCTATGCGTAAGCCATTCTTTGAATTCATTAGGCAATAACACTGATGATATTTTGAAGCTTACTTTGATTTTGCTAAAAAAATATAAACTTTTTATTCAGCCTCCACTAATTGTTGAGAAATACTTTTTTAACCCCACCTTCGACCACATAAACACATTTTGAAATTATTGCGTGATACTCGATGGTCAGCTGTATTAGACTTGCGAGGAGCTTATTGTGAGATTAAAACAGCATTAATTAAACTTTCCTGAGTGTGAAACTGAAAAACCTTTGGTCATAACAGACGCAAAGTTATCGGCGAAAAAGTTTGACAATTATGAAACTGCCTTCATGACTGTCTTGTGGTACCGGCTGTTGCACTGAATTGACAAAGTTAGCAAATCCTTGCAGCAAGAGGATGGAAACATGATAACGATGGCAGTAGATCTATTTCAGTCTCTGAAACTCTTCTTTGATGACGTATGTAACAACATTTCTGGCATTGACACAGAAGCCTTGACTTTGTCTACATCTGTTTAGCAACCAAACATTTATGAAGGTTACAAAAGGAGAATAAAAAGAAAGAGCTTTGCTGATGGAAGTACAAACAATGAAGTTCATTTAGAGGGAAAATAAAAGATTGGAGTGGAAATACTGAATGCTACCTGCAACAACGTGGTCGGTGAGTGTAGAGTGGAAAAAAAGAAAAGCAAAGTTAGGACATACATTTGACATCTTCAAAGGAGTTTTTACTGATGAACATGACCACTCTACAAAATGTGACCTCATCAATATTTTTAAGATATATTCAAATTACATAGATGGAAACTGTTTTGTGATGAACTGCAGTACTTCTGTCGTTTTGTGAATAACATGGATCAATATCAAGCCTCACTCCAGCCGGAAGATTGCCACAAACTGCTTGTGGACAATGACAAATTGAAAGAGACATTTCTAAATATGGAAATCATTCTTAAAATTTTCCTTACTTTATCAGTATCTAATGAGTGCTGAAAGATCATTTAGTGCTCTTAAAAGAGTTAAAAACTATCTACGATCAACACTTACTCAAGTGGTTTTTCATTATTGTACATAGAGAGTAAAGTGCTGAATCATGTCAGTTATGATGGAGTCATAGACACTTTACCTGCGATTAAAGCCAGGAGAAAGTTTTTATAAACATGATGCTGTGTTTGTAAGTAAATTTAATAGTGCCTATCTTTGTTACAATATAAAGTAATAATGTAATTATTTCATGATGATGAAATTGATTATAATCCATTTAAATGTCTTAAATATACCTGAAACCCAGGCATGTCTCAAAACGAGGGGCCCCCAAATGGTTCCGCGAGATCAGCCCCCTTACACCATAAATCTACCCCTGGGATTAGGGTCCAAAACTAATCAAATGTTTTTTATATAAAATCTGTATGATAATATTTAACAGCATAATTTTAGCATAATTAACTAGTATATGATTGGATTGAATTATTATTTGAAATTCGTGAATATCATTTGCTTTGATTCGTGTTTCGAGTTAAACTTAAAAAACCTGCTTCTCAAATGTCTAGCGGCATGTATTATTTTTAACATTCATTATATTTCTGTCATGTCGCCAGATGAGATTTAATAAGAAGAAGCGTGGTCCATACAAAGAAGCCATCAGGCAGGCAACAAACGAAGCCAACTGCCATCCAACGTCGCAGGAGGTAAACGTGCTGGCGTAGTGCTCTTCACAAGTCTTAACATGGCAGGACACACAAATAGTTTACACTTCCTGTGATAGGATTAGCCCGTGTATGATAGACTGTCCAATTTTTACACCTATCCCTTCAGCCATTGACAAGGGTAGGTTCCAGGGAGAATATAAGCAAACAATTTTAAACACGTATCTATCACTTCTACAAACATTAGTCTCACAAGATGAATACTATGTTGTCTGCCATATTTTTTTATTGAATTTCTTTTTATATTAATTTGTCATTTTGTCACACTTGAATTTCAACTTTTTAATTAGTATTGATTTATAGAGGAATGCACAATGATTTTTTTTTCTTTCTTTATTCAGGAATGAAATTTCCGCAAGAGCGATATCAATAGTAAAATTTTAACATTCCATAGTTTTGTATGTCTGACCAATGTTTTAAGGAAAAAACCCTGAAATTCTTAATTGGCCGGGGAATTCAACTAACAGGTTACTTACTTCTTCGGCCATTCAAATCATAGATGGTCCTTAGCCTCAAAACTGCCTCCTCTTCCACACCTAAGCTATTCAGGTCCTTCCTTAGATCATCTCTCCATTTGTTTCTTGGCCTGCCCAGTGGTCATTTACCTTCAGGTCTTCCTTCACTTACATCCTACAACAAGTGGCCAATTTAATTTTGATTTACAGTAAAATAATATTTTGTACATAACAAGAAATAATTTAACTATACATGTTTCCAAATAGAATTTTCTAAAGGAGGATTAAACATGTTTCCAAAAAATAAAAAAAATAAATCTCAAATCTTTTAAATCCTGCACCCCTACTGGTTTGCAAATAATAATTTCTTTGAATATATTTAACACTGCTGCCAATGGACAATTGAATATATTTACCATTTTTTTTTATGTTTTTATATTTATTTCATTTACCTAATATTTATGTGTGTTCTTTATAAGTATAATATATAAGTCTCATCCTAGATATACACCAGTAACAGTTTGAGGCATATATCCTTTTTTAAAGGACTGTAGCACCAAGTTAATACAACTTAAAGATGTTCCTATTGCGGTAGTCCTTTGTTAATTTTTGTAGTTGTTGACATATATTTTGAGGGAAAGCTTACAATACCAAGTATGGTACTTGGTAAATTACCAGAGACACATTTTCAAAGTATCACTATAGCTAAGTTTTACTCTGGTTTTTTGTTTAGTAATGTGACTGCAATATTTTTCCTTGTGTAATTTAAATAATAGGTCTACAGAGTGATGCGGGCTTCATGTTTGACTTAATGCTAACTCAACATAAACAAACTTAGTGTGGGATCAGGATTCAATTAATGTAACACAAACAAGCAAGCAAAAATATAACTATCGAATTTGGATTGTTGGTAAACAAGGTGGAAAGGCTTTCAAAATTTGGAGTAGAAGCTTCCTCGAGCTACAAAATAAACTGTAAGAAGAGGCCATAAGGCTTTGGTGTTCGCAAACTATGTTACAGAAGACATTTTCATACCATAAACAAACAATTCTGGTTCCAAAATTAACAAGTGTGTTAATGTAGCCCGCAACATGGTTGGTTGGCAGGAGCACATGGTACAATTCATTTAACACAATGTGATGGGAAAGTTCACTTCAGGAAGGCTCTTACGTTAAATGTATTGTGATGGCTATTATTTTAAAAATACAAAGATAACTTCTATGTTACGCTTACATTAAGTTTATTGTGATTCCAACACTAGTGCAGTCTTCGGATGGATAATTTGTTGACAGGGTACTCTGGCGATTTTCATGTTATGGACACATTTTCTTAAAACAATAATTTAGGTTACATAAATAAAGTGAGACTCTTTTAATTTTGTTTTATATTTATCTCTTTGGCAGCACTATTTTTATTAGTTTTTAAAATTGGTATTTGCATTGAAACTATCAACTATTTCTAGGTAGATAGCCAGTAAATTAAAGCGTTTGGAACTTATCTAGCTTAATTTTTGAGCAAACACATTTATTTTGTTTCGCAAATATACATTTGAAAACGATAATAATTTGAAATTGTTTGCTCATATAATATATAATTTAATGTTCCCAATATATATGCTATGTATTGTCATAAAAGTTATGTACCTACTCCCATTCTAATAAAGTGAGCTTTCATTTTTTAAATTTTTGTTTGTTATAGTGACTGCCCTTATTAACTTTGTGTTGGTTGACTCATGCATTCTTTCAGTTTTAATCGGTATTATTTTTAACACTGGTTTAAATCTTAGTAAAAAATAAAAGTACTTAAATGAACTAACTTATTTATCAGGTCTAATAATTATTTTAGCTTTGATATCTTTGTTTGAAATGCAAAGTCACTTTAAAAACACAATTGTGCTTGTTGCATCACATCTACAATCTTAGGATGTATTTAGCTGTGTCTTTTTTATATATAAATTGGTGTATTTCACACATGTTATTATTTGTCTTTATTATTATTATTAATAGTATGAAATTTTAACCTCTGTTTCTCAAATTTGACTGACTTTCAAAGTGATCTTAAGGTCAATCTAATCAACAAATGTTTATACAGTAGATTCTCGTTTATCCGGGGTCACATTAACCAGGTTGTGGATTAACTGGGCCGGAGTTTTTAATTATTTAGTATAATTTAGTATACATGCTACCATATAACTGTTCGGCGATGTACAGGTCAGTAAACCTAAAGGTTCGGCTGGAAAATTTAACATTAAATGTAAACATAATTTTGAATTCGACTACCTATAATAACTGAAAATAAAACTTGTGAAATTGCAATCATGTCATTGAACTGAAGTGGCTACATCTGCTTATAACAAAAAATAATGACTCAATGTTATTTGGGTGTAGATATTAATTGTTTACTCTTGAGGAAAAGCACATCGCTGAGTTTATCAGGTTTTTTTTTGTAATCCATGGCAATTCCCCCCCTCTACATTACCCCTCCTAACCCCCCCCAAACATCCTGGATAATTGAGTTTACTGTACTAGATTTGGCGTGTATTTTTTTGAACTGGGTCACACTACCCATCTGGGCTATTTGCACTTTTAACTAAATAATGAGGTAGGAAATGTTTCAGTATAGGAATGGAAGGATGGTGGGAAACTATAAAGGAAAAAATAGTTTTTTAGCAACTTTGTCTGACTACTCGTGTACTAATGTAAATGTTGCGTTAACCCAAACATGTGTTAAAAATAGCTAGTTGTTCAAAGTTGGCAATTTAAACTGTTAAACAACTTAAATTTATCTAGAGTTAGTCGTTTTGATATGTAAATCACTATTATCTTTCAGGTGATTTATTATAAACCAGACATAATTGAAGAATTATTTAAGTGACAAGGATAGTAAGGAGTTATTCTGTTATATTAATTGACTAAGAAGGTAATCAACCTAACCTAGTTTAGTCAACTGGGAGTTTAAACTTGATTGATAAAACAGGCCTTCTAAGTTTTTATATTAGAATTTAGGGCCTGTTTGTTTTAAATATTCTTTGTCATAGCAAACCATTAGAAAAATTAATCGTTAATGAACTACCAAATATAATATATAAGCTAAAGTAAACGATTAAAATAAATTGTTTTGGGTATAAATTATATCATTTTAAAATATATTTATAAGCAAGACATGATTTTAATTGCATGTCTTTTTTTTCTTTTTCTTTTCTTCTTTTTAAGAGACAATATTGATAGATACTTAAACTCTGGTCATGACACCTTTGTTGTAGAAATGTACACTTTATCGGTCATTTTTAGTAATTTCAAATTTTTAGGTAATATATATATATATTTTTGCTTTATATCGTTGTCACTTTTAGATATTTATGTTGAATGCAGGCCTAAATATTAATATAACTAATGTTTCACAAATGCATCGATAATTTAAAAAATTAATTTTTCCCAACACAATTGTCAGACTGAGAAGATAATGTAGCTTTTAAATTAAATTTGTACTTCTTCACTTGTGTGGTTGGAAAATACACCTTCATAGTACGTCCCTGCTACTAAACTGGAGTAGGGGTGACGAGAGGGGTAACTATTGCTTCTAAGGCAGACATTTGTAAATCATTGTTAATTTTTACTGTTTAACACACACACATATATATTAGTTGATCAAGCTATATATATATATATATATTAGTTTTCACCAGTCAAGTGCACGTTTGATTTATTCTTGTGCATTCATTGTTAGTTTTCGTTTTATTCTCTGGGTCATTTATTGTAGATTCATAGTTATTATTTAGCAGTTTTAGTGTCATTCTGATGATCATTTTTGGTTACTTCTTGGGTCATGAAAATCTGGTGTTTGAATATAAGTTATTCATTGAATAGCAAGTTTAATTGTGCCAGTATACAATTTAATAAAATACATTTTTAGGCAATAAATATTTCCTTTAATTCAGGTAAACCAAACTCAAATATATTTTCCAAGTTGTTTCAATCTCCTTTTCTTACAGCTCACAAAGGAAAGTTTTGTGCTAACCAGCCTTTTAATATATATTAAATACTACAAATATTGACAATGTTTTGAAGTGAATAGTTTATTTTTGACATTTTCTTAAAACTAAAAACTACAAATGTCTGCTATGTTTTTAATTCCATGCTTGTTTGGTATATACATTTATTAATATTAGTATTTAAATTCATCATACCCGTTTTGATGGACGTATGATCAACGGAATCACTTTCGCAATATACTATAGACTACCAATGATGAGGAGATTGGGGTTCAAATCCTAATCAGGTGTATTAAGGCTCGTTTTTCCTAGATGGTTTTCCATTATTCCTCCACACAAACATGGTTATTTGTCCTCTAAATTCAACCTTCCTAATCCCCAACAAATTAGCTTAATTAGTACGTAGGTACAAATAGTAAGACGAGTTGCTAAAAAAACTTTTTTTTTTTCGGTAAGTTTTGTATAATTTTGGTTAGTATTCAGGCTCTACTAATCTACTTGTGTTCTCTTTATAAACATTCCAAAAAATAGATTTCTGTTTATCTCTGCATGTATGTTAAGTGTACTTTAACTTTTAATCAATTATTTTCATAGAACCAACAAAACTTTTCCACAAATGTAATGGAAATTTTTGTTTGTTTTTTTATATAAATATTGCATTTATGTAATTTGATCTTGTAGTAGAATGAACATTTATTTATCTATTTGTTTTTTTTTCCATATCTACAGGATAGTCTGTCATTATTTAACTTATTATACCTACATATCATTATGTAACTTAATATTATGTCAATTTTTTTTTATATGTATTAAGTATGAGTAAGTTTTACACACACTTGTTTTATTATTGTTTGGTAATAATCTTTTAAATGGCATGTATAAATTGTGATTGATGAGTTGTAAAATAGGACCAATTATATAAAACAGAATAATGTATTTAAAGGTTTAAAAGATAAAAAGGTAGACAGGGTAGTGGTCAAGAGAGGTTAGTTAGTACAGGGGTGTAGCTCCCCTTGTTGCATATCACTTTTAGTAGTATATTGGTTAGCTTCTGACAAGCTAATATGTTAGATTTGAAAACTGTATGCTCGACTTGGAGTCAAACACACAACTTTAACTTAGTATTTTACTTCCATGAATATGGTCATTAATTATTGTCATATTGGTAATGTAATAATATACATCTTCTATTTGACATAAAGACATTTTGATTCCTTACTCTACCTGGCGACCAATTTAAGTAACTGGCTACAAATACTTTTAAAATGTTGAGGAGTCCTGCAATGCTCCATCACCTGGTCTAACCAAGGTATAAGATACTATATTCTATGGCGGCATTTCTCAAACTTTTTGCCTCTGTGACACATGAGGAAGTTGCGTCTCCTATGACTTCCTATGCACCCCCCACTCCCTCCCGTCCCCTCAATGAAGTATGATATGAATAACAATACAGTCAACTCTCGATTCTACGACCCCAGGAATAGCATCCCTCTCGAAGTAACGACCCTTTTTTGGGGAACTTTGAAAAATGTCGGAAAAAAGGTTGAAAAGTTTAAGGAAATCGGCTGTAAAATGTGTTTGTTGCGTTTATTTAGGTCTCTGCGTTGCAATTATCTTTGTGAGCGATGTATTACTAGTAACTGGGGTGGGTCAGGTATAAAAATAGACACCACCTCATCAATGCCAGCCAATAGCACTTGACTCTGTCCACCCCCCTTCCACAAGCAAGACAATGTTTGCCGCGCGCGACTGCCGCACCATCACGCGCCAGGCTTGCTTTTGCCATTGTTATTTCGATTATCGATTTGGTTACTATTTTGGTTTGATTTTGTGAACAATTTTTGACGACCCATGCTATTGTTTAACATTGTTATTTTGATTTGGTTACTTTTTGGTTGGATTTTGTGAACGATTTTTGATGACCCACGCTATTTTTTTAAATTTGATACAAACTTATAATTTTGATGAAATGAGTGAAAGGAGGACTTTCTTGACGCTCATGAAGAAGTACAAGATCATCCAGGAAGTGGATGAGAAGGAGGTTACAAAGATGGAGATTGCCGGCGGCATGGCATCCCGAAGTCGACACTTTTCACTATTCTCAAAATGAGAGAAGAAATTGTAAATGCAGTGCAGAAGGAAGGCCACAATATAAAGGCCAAAAATTTGAAGGATGCGATGCACGCGAATCTGGAGCAGGCTATGCTGGAGTGGTTCAGCCAGCATAGAGCGCAAAACATGCCTATAAACGGACCAATGATGCAGAGGAAGGCTGATGAATTTGCCCTGAGGTTGGGTATAAAAAACTTAGCCAGCCACAAGGTCGTCGGTGAAAGCGCATCGGCGGACCCAACACCAGTGAGGGATTGGATGCCCTTGCTCCGAAACATCCTTAGGCGCTATCAACCTCAAGATGTATACAACGCTGACGAGCTGGGGATGTTCTACAACCTCATGCCAGATCACACTCTTGCTGTGAAAGGGGATAAGTGCAATGGTGCGAAGAGGAGCCAAGAGTGCCTCACCGTCCTTCTGTGCTGCAACATGGAGGTGGCGTCAAGGATTTGATTCGAAGATGAACGCCTCAAATAGAAAAGTCGTGCTCTTTGTCGACAATTGCCCCGCACATCCTGCTCTCGACAAACTCAGGAACATATAGCTGGTGTTTCTGCCAAAGAACACCACCAGTATGCTTCAGCCCCTGGACCAGGGAATAATCCAGCAAGTGAAGGTTAAGTTCCGCGAGATGCTTGTGCGAAGTATGATGTGGAATTTTGACATGGGGAAGGAGGTCAAAAAGTGGGATGTGTTCAGGGCCATGGAAGGTATCGTCGCCAGTTGGAGGGGCGTAAGACCAGCGGTGATCACCAACTGCTTCCGACACGCCCACTTTGTTTTACCAGTTGATGAAGAGGCTGCCGTCCATGTGCTTACCACCGCTGCCAGCGCCGAGGACCCAAACGACCCACCACCAGTGGACACCCATTCCCAGCCAGGCCCCTCCACAGAATCGCAGGTAGGCCCCTGCATGAAACCGCGGCCTGGACCATCAACAGCACCTTCGTTTGCCCCCGTGACTTTCACTCGGCCGTGCGCTGAAGAAACGTGGCAGAGATTAGTCCCAGACTGCACGTATGAGGAGTACATAGCAGCAGACGATGACATCACAGTTTAGGGCACCCTTGACGACGCCGATATAATCAGGGAGCAGCAGGAGTCCAACGATGAAGAGGGGGAGGAAGAAATGGAAGAAGAGCTTGAAGACATCCCCACGATGAAAGATGTTCTGAAAGCTGGGGACGTCTACTCAAGAGCACTTAAGTGCTAGGGAGCTAGTGAAGATCTATGGTCCCAGTTCTATAATTTGAAAGACTTTGTCAAGAAAACTGGCGCTAAGAAGAAGCAGGCCTCCATAATGGACTTCTTCAAGAAATAGGTAGGTTTTATTTTATTTACTTTTTCACTTGTCCAAAAAATGCAATTTTTTTGTATGAAGGTCAGGGGTGGAACAAAATCGTTTAAAATTCCAATAACCACCCCTTCAAAATAACAACCCTTTTCCAGGGAACCGTGAAAGGTCTTAGAATCGAGAGTTGACTGTATTTTGTTTGTTTAGAGTGCAGATTTTCTTGGGTACATTTATGCTTAATAGCATATTTTAACTTTGTGCAAGGAAATGAAGAAATCATCATTCAGTTTTATTTAAATAAATTCAATATCTAACCCAACATAAAGTAATAATAGTTCTTAAACATCAGTATTTATAACACATTTAAAAAATTTGTATCATGATACTATTTACGTTAATATTTAGTTAATATCTTGTTTAATGTTTACTGGTGTAACTTTTCTCAAGTAATGGGCATACTTAATGTGATGGATGTGCTTGTTTCTGAATGCAAAGTTTACTAAAACTAGGAGTAATATTAGAAATAACAGCTTTCAGTTATTTATTGATATCTAGTCTTGCAAGATATTTACCCTTCATAGCCGCCAGAGCTGAAAATCCAGTTTCACACAAGTAGATATATTTGCAAATAAATAAATTAAAATACATAAAAAATATATGTCTAATAGAAATGTTGTATTCACTAAACTGTTTTTTTTTCTTTCTGGAATTAAGTTAGAGTTAAAAATAATAATTTTAATGTTCAAAAATTATCTTGTGTCAACCTTTAGCAACTATTGCGCCCCACACTTTGAGAACTGCTGTTCTATAGTACATCTTTAAAATCCCTGTTCAGCATACATTTTTATAATCAATTACTTTTGATGGTAGTAAGCAATTACAATGAATACAAATCAAACAATTGATGCCAACACATCTGTTATATCCTTAAATAGTTAAAAATTGAATACACTTCCAGTTTATTGATTTTTATTATAATTATTTAGGACTTTGCCGATTCTGATACTCGATTCCTTGATACCCTCAATACCCATATTGACTAGTATCGCAATAATTGATACTAAACATTAAAAATCTCGATACCACTCTTCAGTATTCATCACAGTTGACTCCTCAAACTGTTGATTTTGAACGTCAGTGGCTAGACATTAGTTACTCACAGTTTTTCTTTGTCCTTTTATTCTGTTTGCTCAGCTTTAAACTCAATATAAACAAGCCATTTCTTTGCAGCTCATAAGCACAGTCGCGGTTGACACAAGGTCAATTTTCATTTGTCAAAGGGAACTGCATTTCAAAAATGAACCTAAGGAGAACACTTATTTTGTATTGAAATAGTCGAGTAAATATTCACTTCATAAGGTCGATTTTCCTTAGCGCTTTGGCAAGGGAGTGGTGAGCATATAGATCGGCCAGCTCGCAGCTGCATCGTATTTCGTCGCTAGACTATTATTATTCAAATGATTTTGAAATAATCCACATAAAATATTCATTTTTTATTTATCGACTCTAAGTATTGTAAGCATTGTCACCTTTAATTTCGATAGTCTTCATAACCAGTGTCGCCAAAATAGCTTTTATTCTAAATATGGAAACAAATTTTTTTTTTTATCTAGTTTCTATACTTACAAAATGAGGATTTATTTAATTTCGTGTTGAATGGTATCGAATAGGGTATCACATATCAAGGAGAAGAATTGATAGCATTGAGTAAGGTATCGGAATTTGAGAAAAGTAGGTATCGGCCCACCACCACCACCACCACCACCACCACCACCACCACTACCGCTACTACTGCTACTACTACTAATACTACTACTACTACTACTACTACTACTACTAATACTACTACTATTATTATTATTACTACCACTACCATCATCATCATGCCAATTTTCTACTTTTGAGATTTGATACCACCCAGAGAGGGGGCACACAGGCAAATGCTTCAGTCCCATAGTGTCTGGTTTGCTTGTGACGAGGGGGCTGATGTTTGTGTACTATACCTATACACAAATGAGGGTATACACTTTCTTTCAACTCTCCTTTCCATGTTCCTATCCCGTTAATCTAAATATGCAGATAACCTGATAGTAACTTGCAGGAAACTGTGAATTGAAGTTTTGATGGCCGACGAATGAATGGTTCTCTTTCTCAAACATAACATGAATGCGTTTTTATTTTGTGTGTATTTCATGTACAGCAAACCATGCATAGATCTCTTGCCAAGCAAAGCTTGTTAAGGAAGTGTGAAAGGGAATGCAATCCAAGCTTTGTATTTTTTACAATTCTATGAAAAATATTTTGGCTAAACAGTTTTTTTTACATAAATGCTACATTTGGAGCATCATGCTGCATAGAGCAGAAACTTGAGAAGATCAGGTGGAGCGACAGGGGACAAATTAAGAAAGTCTTAAGAAGAGTGGGTGAGAAGAGAACCATTTAGGATGTGATTCTTTGGTACAAAGCAAACTGGATCAGACATCCTTAGCAGGAACTGTCTTTGTATGACATCATAGAAGGCAAGGTTGAGGGCGAGAGGAGCTTAGTAAGAATGAGGATTCAAATATTGGATGACTTGAAGGAAAGAAGAAAATACTGGGAGTTAAAGGAGGAGGCAAAGGACAGCGCATTGCAGTCTTAAGTTCACTGGCAAAAGGAATGGACATGTAAGACAAAACAAATAATAATAATAACCACAAAAGTAACAACAACAGCAAAACCAATAATAATAATAACAGTTAACAATAACAACGAAGATGATGCCGAAAATAACAACAACAATATAAAATGTTATTATGGTGATTTGTTTTGTTGACACTGTGTTTTTCTATACATTCGAGCTATTCACATATTTAAATGCTAGGGATGAGGAAGGTGGCGTCAAGAGTAAAAATTTACTCTCATTTTCATGAAGGGCTAGTGGGAAACCATCAAGGGAAAACAGCTTTATTACATCCCATCAATATTTGAACCCTGACCTCCCTGTCATTGACAATCCAGTTTAATGTAAAGATTGATGCCTTGGACCATGCGACCACACTCTCGGGTTGGTTATAGAATAATTTTTCACGATGCACTTTATAAAGCTAGGCTAGTATAAACTTGTGTAGTACTTGTAATGAATGTAGAGAGAAAGTATATACTAGTTTATGACTTTCTTGTAAATGGGATTAAAAAGCCTGTGCTATAGTCAAGATCATTATGACCTTGTTTTTCAAACAATGGTCAACCACCTCTTAGTCTTCTTGTGGTGCAATCACAAACATTTTTTAAAGCAGTATATTTAACTTCAACAAATTATTAACAATATTCTAAAGTCTATGTAAGCAAAAGGAAAGATATTTAGGAGAAAGTACAGTAGCATCAGCATGGAGATAGGAGGAGCATACCACAGCTATAGCTTACATGAAAAACACCCCACCACCCCTCATTCCTATTTAACCTTATGAGATTCTTATTTCAACTTGCAACTAACAAACCTGATACCTTAGACAATATTACCACCAGTGTGAATGTAGAGCGACTTTAGTTATGATCACAGGGTCCACTTGTTTACAAGTGTCTGACAAATAAAACTAAAGTTAGTAATATTAAAATAATTATCCTGTATTGGTTGACTAAGCGCTTCTCTAGCCATTAGGTTCTGGGGTGCAACAAGGGACAGTTTACAGAGGTTTATTCAAATTTAGTTTTTTCCCATGTTGTGAATGCTAGTGGAGTACTAGTGAGTTTAGAGTTACACTAAGGGTAGTATCAGGCACTAATGATCCTGTGTGTGTTTTAATTGCTTCTAAAACTAACAAACATGACATTTAAAATGTAGATTGAAAATAATATAAAAGCAAGTTGAATTCTGTGTACTTTGATTGAACTACCAATATAATTAGAATACTTTTAATGTTTTACTAAATATTGGTACTTTCAATTCTTAGAATCCTGTATTTTTAAGAAATATATTTTAAATTCAATTTTTTAATCCATCTATATTATTTCTAGTACCTTTTTCCTACATGGTTTTATGAAAAATCTAACAACCAGAGTCCAGATAATTTAATAATTAAATTAGTTTTAACTACATTACCTTTAAACCCAACTTAAATCGACATTACACGAAAAACATATTTGGTAGCAATTCATTTTAAAAATAAATTGAATTCAATCCATTTTGAGTTTTTATTCATGTATTTTATTATAATTGCTAACTTTTAATCTGAATGCATACTTTGTTTAGGACATGAGACAAAACCTTAGTAAATAATTGTTCAAACTGTTCAATTATGAATCCTTCTTTTCATAAATTTGTTAGAAAATATTTTAACATGAAGATAATTTGGTCTATGTCCTTTTTATTTGCAAATGTTCAACCATGATTGTATTATTTTTGTGTCTTATAAGTTTTTTATTTGTCCTAATTTGAAAATAATGTATTGTAGATCTCAACTATAAAAAGTACACTTAGCAACCTACTATTTCTATACTATACCATTTTTGTATAATATTTTCCCCCTTTGAAAGAATGTAAACAGTAATTTATAATTTTCAAGTCGAATGTCCGTTTACTCAAATTGATATAGCTACCATATACTTGCAGAAGTGTTAAAAATCTAAGTGTTTATTGAATTGTATAAATTTAATTCATTTAGCTACTACATATTTTGAGTATTCTATGTATAAATGGCATTGCATTCCATATGAGTGATCAATGAATTAAGACGGCCATCGCAGCAGTTCTCTATACTTTTTTTTTCTATCAAAGTTCTATCCATAGCTTGTGATATTTAAAATTAATGTTAACTGGCCACTTTTTTTAAAAATATATTTGTCTGAATATTGTTGTGTGACGAAAAAATTACCAAAACAACCTGATCTGGAATTCCATCCCCACCTTAAAGAATATAACATTAGCATTTAAAATGGGTGTTAGGTACATATTTTTATAGTGATGAATTCAAAGCATTTTATTGCTGACTTAATAAAGAATTGAAAGGAAGAAAAGATGAAATAATTGATAAATATCATAAAATATCTTAAAATGAGCCGATTGATACACTAAACCTGTGCAGGTGTGGTCGAATCCACCACACAAGTAGTTTCATCTTGCATCATCAAGGTCAATTTTTATACCTGGCTGTGTTCTGAGGATGCCATTCATCCCTTCTTACCTCCTCACAAGATATTTTTGTGTGCACTTGGCAAATTTTAAAACTATTTGCAAATTAGTTTCCACAATTCCCCTTAAATTATATATTAAAAAAAACTCCCTGATTATGACCTAAGGAAAAAGATGTCACTAAAAAAAACCTATTGATTTTTAATGGCTTTTAACAATATTTCGACAAGTATTGCCAATTGTTGATGATGTATCCTTTAAAAGAAATACACTGCAAGCTGCAGTCATAGGGGTTTAATTAGAGGAAATCAGAGTATTTGAAGCATTCAAAGGGGTTTAATTAGAGGGAATTAGAGTATTCGAAGCATTCAAAGGAGTTTAATTAGGGGGAACTGTAGTATTTGAAGCATTCAAAGGGGTTTAATTAGGGGGAACAGGAGTATTTGAAGCATTCAAAGGGGTTTATTTAGAGGGAATTACAACATTTGAAGAATTAAAAGGGGTTTTATTAGAGGGAATGGGAGTATTCGAAGCATTCAAAGGGATTTTATTAGGGGGAATGGGAGTATTCAAAGCATTCAAGGGGGTTTTTATTAGGGGGAACTGGAATATTCGAACACAGCCTACATTTTCCTCAAAGGGGTATAAAATTCAGGTATTCGTAAAAAAAAGGGATATTTTTTATTTAAATATGTACTTCAGCCTGTATCATGTGCAGTTTTTACTGTGTACGGTCTTGTTCACAGAAAGTGATAATCTTCTCCATCAAAGTTCCACTTTTTAGCCTGCCGCTGTTTGTGACTGACATTGTACCTGTGAAATATTTTGTTTAACAGAAGCAGATTTTTGTGTTTTTATTGATGGGGAATCTATTTTTTAATAAGCTGTTCAAACATACATGTAAGTAAATGCACATTTTAGTATGTTCATGGAATAGTTTTTGGAGTTTATTGAAATAATAGTATATAATTATTAGTAAAATAAAGTCCACTAAGTATGTTATTAAGAGAAGATGATACTTTGTGGAAAATGAAACATAAATAAAAGTAAAAAATACTAAAACTTATTCACAAACACTTCAATATTTCAATGCCAAATGGTATCTTCCTTAGATGCCAATCTAAACCCTGATTTTTATAGGTGGCATCAGGCCCGCCATAAGGCATGTGCCATATATGCTATACACAGCCCCCCCTCCCCCCACCCCCCAGCATGTCCCGTTAATCACTTTTATTTGTCATACTTTGTGATAATATTGTATTTTATTTTTTATGTTTTTTCATATAATTTATCCCAAACTAAACTCAAAATTCCCTAATTGAATCCGTGTCTGTTCATTTATTATACCCGATATGTGCCGCTGGTAGTCTGGTACTACGTGGAGTCCGACAGTCCATGCTTACAAATTAACGCAACCTTTGCTTTTGGCAAACCGGAAATACATATCTGCAGACGGTACAGTTGACTTTTGACAGAAAAATAAACATTGATTTTCTATTGACAATAATTTCTGAGGTAAAATAATAAAATACTTGGCATAGGAGCCTCAAAAGGGTTAATTCAGGTCTGGGTGGCATGCAAAAAAATCCAAAAAACTGGAAGGTATGTGAAAATGCCTTTCCTGACAAAAGTAGTAGGCGCTCATATTAATTCTCATGTGGCTAATATAATCAGCCGATTCAGAAAGTGCATTTAAATATTGTCAAATAAATAAAATACTAGTAAAAAAATTGATTTATATTTTATAAAGTTATTCTAAACTGTTCAAAAGCTCCCAATAATACTTCTTAATGCATTACTATATCATTTATCTTGACATTATTAGTTACTACTAAAAAACGTAAATATAATTGTAATTTTTTTTTTATGCCATTGTGGCAACGTCAGTTTCCAACGGACTTTCTATGAAAATAAGACTTATGTTCTTGAAAGATACAAACTTATTTTGAGGTTTTAATGCTGTTGACAGTTGGTGTTAAGTGTTGCAACAAGGTACCCACATATCTATACATGTGACCTCAACTTTAAAGACTGGTGCATAATCAAAGTGTTAAAATCCTTAGAGAGAACCATGCTCTAAGAAAAAAAGAAAAAAAGGTTACAACAATGGATCATAAAATATAGAAAACTACTCATTGTTAGTATTTTTTATTTTTACTTCATTTTCCACATTTCTATCATATTTACCTATTTATTGAAATAATAGTTTGAATTTGTACATCTGGTTGATAGTACATATCCAATATATTATTTTTAAAAGTGTTTATTTCATAATTTGTCTAATGTGATTTACACATTACTAGAGCCCCGTAAAAATGGTGAGACGCGATAAAGTGAAAAGTGCCATACAAAGATGGAATCACATACCTTTTCCTTTGATAGATTTTAGATATGATTTACAATGTTTTTGAATAGCGAAATAAAACAAAATTGTCTTATTACACAAAATCCTCCTATAAAACGAAATAACACCGCTTTTTCAACAAAAAATCTTTAAATAAACATGAGATTAAGCAGAAATTTTGACTATGCTGTAAATTTATTAGTATTTTGTTTAAGTGTAGGCAAACATTAGGCGACAAAATTGTGAAATATGCAGACAAACTCGACAAAGAATTTAAAACCAAATATATAAGGTTTCAATAATACATTTCAATTTTGTATGCATTCTCTCAATATGTAAATAAGACTTAGACACCTAAGATAACATGCAATTTTGAATAAACACACAATAACACCGAAAAGTGAGATTTAAAAAACTAAATTTAACTAAAACTAAAACAATTTTTATGGGGCTCTACACATTACTGTTTGTAAGTTCTTAAACATAACATCACGACTGCACATTACATTGAATACACTTTTATTGGGAGTTTTTAATTATAACCAGTTTTATTTTAAAATGAAACCAGTTACAATTTGTGTATCTAAACTAACAATGTCGTATGTGCATATGTACAACTTTTAAGAAAATGTTACTTGAAGTAGACAATTTTGTGATACTGTAAATAATAATTCTCATGTCGTAAATTTTTTTCATCTAAAAGTTTGTACGTTTGTATAATAATGTAAAGAAAAAAAACCTTCCTGAATACAATTAAAAAAAATTAGCCATATCAATTTTTGTTTTTCATTTATCCATTTAAACTAGACTATATCTCCCCAAAATGAGATCAGGGAACTGAACTAAAGTGTTGTTATGGCAGGGTTCCACAAGTTTAGTAAGTGGCTGCATGACAATTTTTTTAAAACAGCCTTGTCAAACTTATTTCAAAATACTTTGTGTTGTGTTGTAGTGGTTTGTGAAGCTTCAAAACAAACATCAACTTCGACTACACTTTGAAAAAAATTCTGGCTTCGAAGCTTTGCCAATAAAAATATTTACAGCTAAAATACTCGATTGATGTTCAATTACTGTTATTCTGAGCTGTTTTGTACATTACACACTAATAATCAAATGGATAAACTCATTAGTAATTGAATTGCATGCTGGGATAATGACAAATTTATCAGATTGAAACAAAATATTACAAACAATTGTGCAATAAAACATTTTACAATTAATTTTAGTGCATAAATTAATTGAAATAACCTCAAAGAAATATTTTTTCAACCATAAAAAACTAACAAAAAATATTTCAACTTCGAGAATATTTCATATATTTGATTTGGGTTTGTTTCAAATTTAAAAAGTGGACTTTGCACATCCCTATTGTGTTTTTATATAAATAAACTAGCTGGACTACCCAGCATTGCCCAGGGCAAGTACGCAATTAATTGCATGGTTACCCCCAGAAACACTTCAAACAGACAGAAAAAAAAAATCATTTTATTTCTTCTGACCCAATTTTTAATCAACTACCAAAAATATAATAAAAAGTTTAAAATTACAACTTCAAGGTTCACATGATTGTGTACAGAGGCCATTAATTTTAAAATTTCAGCCCAATACAAAACTTTCACCAGATCAATTTGACTGCTTTTTGACCACACGAAAAAAAACACCTTTCTTTAGGGTTTTTTAATATTTATGTTTGGCTTGAAAGTCGAGGGTGGCTTTTGGGTATTTAAGATAAATATAGTGCCAAAGAAAAATGTGGTTTCAAAATTCTTTTAAGTTTAAATGCAAAAATAACCAATTTGGGGGTGTGGGAATGAGGCGTCCTCAAGGAGATACCAAAAAGTGGATTTTGTTTCAGTATAGTCACTAATTCATTTGTCATAAGCAAAAGAAGTTGCAGAGTGAGTTTGTTGTAACTATACATGCACACTTTGGAACACCACCTGACACCACCATCATCATCAAGCTTGAAACACAAGATTTACAATTACAGGAATATTTGGAGCTGTTCCACAAATAATCAAATAGTATAGTGCCAAGTACAGCTGATAGAACCACGGTGGAAAAATTGCACAACATATTGAAAAGGAATGCAGGCCCTCATGTGTTGGAAATAATTATCCAATTCTTCGGGAGGATTATACAGAGAAATCGAAAGAGTATACTCCTACAGAGAGAGTGAGCTTCAAATACTGTACGTTTTATGTTTATTAATCATCATAAATATAATGATCATGCTTTATGTTTAAAATACTAATGTTTTTTGAAGTTTGAGTGAAAGTCTAAATGTAACCTTCAAGTGATATTTTGGAGAGATTGAGGGACCTATCCCCCAGTTGCCAGATTAAGCTATATTGCAGTAGCAGTAAAATAAAATTTAAAAATAATTTAACTTGATGTCTCAATGTATTTCCTTTGGGGCGATATAGACGGGAAAATATTCATGCAAAAACCCAGAAATTCTAGAAAAATTCCTCTGCAGCATCATGGTTGAGGACCTATGCAAACCAAATGGTGAAAACGTATGCCACCTTAAGAAGGTGTTAAATGGGCTAATGCAAGCGGGACACCAACGGATCTATAAATTAAATTCTAAACTTCTTCATTTGGGATTCATCCCTTCACAGGCTGATCTGTGTATCTATGTTACTGTGAATGTACTGAATTAGTTATTTTCGTAAAATTACCTGTGACGATATAGATTCACCTAAATCAATAGTCAATTTCACAAATAATAGGACCTATCTACATTAACCAATGAATATAAATTTCTCAATGTAGTATGGTAAAATATGTTACATGAACTGTACTATCTACACTTACCGGTGATTTTATAAAATACCTAATGTTTGTTGACCAAAGTATAGAACAGAATTCCAAACTAGCCTAGCCTAAAATAACTTAACTTCACCTAATCTTGACGTAATTTACTAACATTTACCAGGGGCTGATGGCAATTTTATAAAATACCTAATGTTTGTTGACCAAAGTATAGAACAGAATTCCAAACAAGCCTAGCCTAAAATAACTTAACTTCACCTAATCTTGACGTAATTTACTAACATTTACCAGGGGCTGATGTTAATTTTATAAAATACCTAATGTTTGTTGACAAAAGTATAGAACAGAATT
Source organism: Timema douglasi (assembly GCA_901482245.1). Taxonomy (NCBI): domain Eukaryota; kingdom Metazoa; phylum Arthropoda; class Insecta; order Phasmatodea; family Timematidae; genus Timema; species Timema douglasi. The sequence goes on along the minus strand of CABEEJ010003409.1, from coordinate 46,088 downwards.
CCAAACTAGCCTAGCCTAAAATAACTTAACTTCACCTAATCTTGACGTGATTTACTAACATTTACCAGGGGCTGATGGTAATTTTATAAAATCACTGGTGATTTTGTAAAACGTTTGATGAGTGTGTGAAATAGTAAATACTTATTTACATTCCCTAACTGAACCATTGGCTTTGTAGAACCACTGGCGGCTTTAAAAACTCATCACGTTTAGCACATTCACACTAGCATCTACACTGAGGGGGAGAAAATGTGCTGGTGGCATTATATGTAGATGATGTAATTATTATGTCCTCGAAGAGTCAACAAAAATTGGATCAAGTAAAGAAGAAGCTAATGAGAGATTTGGGAAATCTTGAGTACCGTCTCGAGATAGAATTCAACTGTAAAAATGGAATTATTTAAGTTTCACAAAAGAAGTACAATGATAAGAAACCTGCAATCCTCTGAGGATTCCTATGATTTCGGAACAAGTTTACCAATTCTTAAACCGAAAACTTGCCATTTCTATACCATTAAATAAAATAGATTATAGTGTAACTTTTAAAAAGTTCTTTTACATTTGCCATCTTGAAAAAATGTTGCCTTAAAACATTTTTTTGCGATTATTTCATAAACTATTCAATATATAAAAGTGTTTGCGAAAACAAAATATAGAAATGAGAACATTGTCTACAAAACATGTTCTTATAGTTTTCTTTGTATTCCTAGCCATTATTGTACAATCTCACAGTGAAATGATTGGAGTATGATTACCATTTGTGCAGTTTCCCTTCAAATTATTTTCCCATCATGCCCATGTTAGGTTAAGTATGGGGACTATGTTACTATCATGCCCAAGCTACTGTACATTAGGTTTGAGGTTATTTTAATATCTTCCAACTATTCATCGATTATATAGGAGAGCACAAAATTTACCTCAGGCCACCCTGCATACACTACTTTGAATTAAATCTTCTTTTCACTACAATACAATTTAAACATTGGTTGTATTCACTCCTTCAAACTCTGTGCTCTTATTATGATTTTTAATCTCTTTGGAACTAGACAGTATAAAACATGAAACTGTCCTGACTTTTCTCTTTTCTCTAAAATGTCAAATGGTAAAAACACTATTTAATATTTAATTGTTATATTATTTTGGAGTATTTCATAAATATTTTAAAAGGTTTCATGGCTTCTTAGGCTCTGTTGTAAGCTCATTACATACTAATATATCTTTTAATATAGGATAATTTTAGTTTAAAAATAACTAGTTAAAATATATTGATGGTAGGTTATTTATTGTTTGTCCACAAAAAGTAGATAAGACCCATTGTGTTTATTTTCTGCTTCAACCACACTATCTTGTTTGTCATCCACTTGTGAAGCATGCTGCAGAGTGTGCAACATCATATGTTGGGAGTAATTTGTAATATAATCTACGTACTTGAACTATTCCATTACAGAAATTAAGCCACCTTCAGGAAGGGTTTTAGTAACTGATAAGTCACGCTTGAGATGTTAAGTATGAATAAAAATAAATACATATGCAATACTATGTCAATTTATATAACCATAGCCTGCAAACATAAGCTAAGCTCAATATCATATGACAAGCGATTGTAACCGATTGCAGACAAGTCCAAGGCCCCCCTCCTTTATTTTAGAAAAAAAGAAAGAAAATATACGGTATCTACATTTATTTATTTTCACATCCAATGTCCATTTCCTCTGTTTATCCTAAATGTTATTAATTTCTTTCAAATGTACCTATCTAAGTGTCCTATCATTCATTCTTTACCAATTTTCTTTTTATCATTTATTTATCTTTGGTTTCCTCTTTTAGGAAGTTGCTTTACATGTTTCACACTTCTTCCTAATTAGTTCAGATGGAATTAAACCTAGGTCGAGGGATTGGATGGTAACGATCGATTTTCTTCAAGAGGCAACCATTACCTCTTTGTCCAGTGGCAGCGATGTAAAGTGTGAACAGTGTTATTTTTTTCATTGTAAAAGCCATATTGTGTTTGTTCCCTTTTATATGTTTCTATCCACCTCTTCTTAACCTTCTTCCAAATATAACAAAATACCTTAAAAAGAGGTTTTCCTTAAAGAAATATGTTTATTATTTTAGTGATAAGGATCTTCCCTCCAAGTCTTGTCAAATTAAAATAAAAGGTTTAAAATCGACCTACATGCATTTTGACTATAGAGATAAATCCAAAATGTTTCTTCTGTTCTTGTAAATGATTGTAGAACTTTGATTTACAACTGAATGTCTAAGAGCTACATAAGTTCTCAGTTACAAATATGTAATTTTGAAATAGATGTAAGAGTCATATATAAAAGAAAGGCTTCACTGGGACTTATTAACCTTCTGGGTGCTTCACATTTGATTATGCTAATAGACCACAGCTGATTAATGTATAATTAAGAGGAAATGTACTGATATTTGCATGAAGGGAAAAAGGGAGAGCATTTAAAAAAAACCACCTTAACTTACCAATAAACCAGGCCGAGATTCAATACCTCTTTATCCTCAGAAAGTCAGATTTTTTTAGCACCACGTCTTACTACTTGTTTGGGTTATATGCTTATGTTCTAATTATGCTAATGATTTTAGGGATTAGAAAGGATATATTTAGAAGAAGTGTACCCACATTTGTGAGGAGGGAAAGTGGAAAATCATTTTGGAAAAATCATCCTTAGTACACCTCAGTGAACCTCGATTTCCCTGTTATCGGTGGTTTAGTTTACTGCGAGAGTAGGGTCTTAGACCATGCTGCCACCAAAGTGGGTAAGACAGATTAATTAATCATGCTATTTAGTCTGTGTGCTCACTAAAGCGGGTGAGAGTAATTTAAATCACTAAGAAATGTTGTTTTAAGAGCTATCAAATGTTGTTGTATAGATTCATTTACTTGTTTTATTTGTAGGTAAACAAGTTGAAATGAAGTATAAGACATTTAGATGATTAAAGTCTCTGAAAAATATTACAAAACAATGAACGAGCAGGCAGTCTTAGCCTCACCGAATGACCTTGTTGAGATGACTGTCCATAAAATTACCCAGACCTCTTTGAAAATGAAAAACTCACCTGGTGAAAATGATATAGGTCAGCTAAATGGAAAACGGTTTGGCGACATTTCGAACGTTGATGAAGAAAATGAAACTCTAAATGAAAATAAAACAGGAAATTTTGTCGACCCTATATGTTATAGTGAAATTAATACTCTGCCAAATATAGTTAAATGCTTTGATTCCATTTCATATGCAGAAAATGAGGGGAGAGATAACATATCACCAAACCTTATGCAGCAACAAAACTATTATAAGATTGATGACTTTTTTCCTAAGAAACCTAACTTCAAACTTAAAAAAATTGGGCCAAATGGTATATTGAGCTGCGTTGATGATTCGAAGCAGACTCATAGAAATAAGACAAATAGTCCTGACGATGAAATTTGTGAGTCAATATTTGATTCTAAGAACATCTCTACTACTTATAATGAAAGAATGGGTCAAAATTACCAACATGGGATTGCCAATCAGACAGAGAAAGTAAAATGCCTTCATTGTAGAAGGGAAGACACATCTTTAGACAGATTGTTAAATTATAAACAGGTCATCAATTTTGAAACAAATATTTGTTGTAACTTTGTGTCTGAGAAAAGTGTGAATTTTATGAATAATGGTAAGCTAGAAAATAAACAAGATAGTGAGACCGGGACAGTTGAGAACACTAACTTGCCAGGTGATTGTGATGGTATTGGTCACTATATGCACAAGATGGAATGGAATGGCAATTTTGAGAGTGAAAATAATAAACTCGAGGATGATTTTAATGAAAATGTCTCTGAACCATCCAGGTTTTTGCTACTCCCTCATTCATGCCACGAAATTGTAAATCCTAGTTCAAATAATATTGCAGAGCTAGGTAAAAATCTTACAAGTGATGTACAAAATTACACGAGAAATAGTTTTATTGATTCATCAAACCATGTAATGGTTGAAGAGTTTTCTATGGGCGATTTCTTAGTTGATCAAACAATAGAATATCACAAAATTGAACAAAACAAAGAGTCATACATGAAACCCGCACTTTTCCCAAATGGTTCAGATGTGATGAACAAGGTGATGCTGATAGTAAAACTTTTGAGGAGCATGGGTGTTGAAGTTCAAATGGAGGAACAACCTCAAATTGAGGAACAACCTCAAATTGAGAAAAATGAAGATAATATGATACATGGAATTTTTGGCGATGAACTGGACAATTCTGATAACAGGGATAAAATAATGCAACTGATTAATTCGCCGACAACTACAGGGGTTGATGTGTCACTTGAACATAGCAGTATGCTGATTCGAGAAGCACTGGCTGGAGTCGGTCACAAAGAACCCAATATATCAGAAATTTTGCAACCACGAAACATTAAAGATTTAGATGAACCCTATTATAAAGAAACTAATGATGAGATTACACCAGAAATTTTACAGCCACCGAATATGGATGAATTAGAGGCATTGAAAGTCAATAAGAATGGTATATTATTGCCAAACATTAATAATATAGTTAAAACTTCACATAATTTTAAGTCACCCTATAGTGTCGTAAGAAGTATTTGTTGTAAAACAGGTCTATATAATGGAAGCAAAGACAAAGAGCAGAATAAACTAGAAGGTAGCCATACTTCTCGCTTTGAAACAAATGTATTCCCCGTGAGCAATCTTGAAATTACAAAATGCCCTAACTCAGACAAATATGTTGAACCTTTTGAACGCATAAATAAGCAGTTATCGGAACCTTATGTTTTGTTGGGTAATGCAACAGAAGATATCACAAAATGTGTGTCTAGCAAACAGTTAAATACCGAAAGAAATTTAACTTTATCCATGGGTGATGAAGCCGTCGAGACATACTTCAAGTATGAGCCTGTTCACGGAAGCACATATGAGATTTGCCAGCAAACGCAAGAAAAGACACTGCAGAAATATTCTAAGGAGAAAATGTCTAGTCATGATGATAGTTGTGAATCCTCTTCAAGTTCAAGTGCTTTAGATTATGTATTAACTATTGTCAAGGATGATACTGGTAGGTCAGTACAAATGAAACCACGAAAAAGAGTTGCAAATGCAATTTTAAAACGGCCAGATAAAAATGTTTCCAATATGTCACCAATAAAAGGATCTGTAAACCAACGAGATCATGCTCATTTGAACCAGTTTGATTCGTTTACTGGGATAACTTTGACAGATCAACCAAAATGGTTAAGTAACACACTGAAAACAGAGAGTCCTGTAAACACTAAGCAAATGCAGAAATCGGTCCCATTTGAAAACAAGACTGTTCTGAATAAAAATATCAACTGTGTTTCACCAACTCTGAGCAGTGTTAACAAAGCTATATGTGATTCATACAAGTCTCCGAATCTCCCTAAAGGTGTGGTTGGACAGGATAGTAAACATACAACTACAAGACAACTAGTCACCTTGGGTTGCGACTTGTATGATCAAGACTTTGGAACTGAGACCCACACACTATTCAGCACACTCGATGCAAGTAAACAGCATATTTCTACAAATGAGCAGTTGAGATCTATGCAAAATACATTAAATAAGTTGGAGAGTAATTTAAATAATGTGTTGCAAGAACAAAACAACTTATTGAAGCTAGTCATGAAGGTTGTTGACGAGATCAATGTACTGCAATCAACATGTATAGCAATGGATTGTCATGTGCCAAGAGTTGATGAGGGCTCCGTCCTCTCAAAACAAACACAGACCAATCCTGAGAACCTATTGACGGGTCTGAATTGTTCTCTGTTGAGAGATGCTAAGGGCACTAACCTAACCAAAGAGCTATTGACAGACCGAGGGAGAGGGCGGTCGCATTATCAAATCAACCATCATTTACTTCTATAATAAGAGAAGGAAAAATAGTTATGAATGTGATTTTATCACCTTTTTATACTATCTTATAGTCCAGCCTCTTGGTCTAGTGGTTAGTATTCCTGGCTACTGATCCTGAAAAGATAAATGTTCCTATGGTCACCATGATTGGTAAATTAGGCTTAAGTTAAATTGTAGAAGGCCATAAATATTAAGCCGACAAACCCTGGTGACATTAGAAAAAAGAAAAATATATTTAATTTTGGAAATAAAAAAACAACGTACCAATAGTGGGGGGCCTAATAATTTAGTATGACTCTCAAAATTATTAAGTATTAAGGGATGAACAAGATATTTAGGTTGTTGAATGTACACACTCAAAAACCAAGTTCTCGAAAAACAAACAAAAACATATTTTCTAAATTTAACCACAGAAAAATTAATTTTACTTCTATCTGTTATATTTGATTCAAATGATAGTCTTACTACTACCAATTCTTGAGACGTTGCAACAACAGCACCATAATAATAAAGTGTGTGTAAATATGTGTTAGTGTTTTTACTTTTATTTGTACTTTTGTTTTTTTACAGTTATATCACTTTATTTATTACATATCATATATTTATGGAGTCATTCAACCATCAGCGTTTTACTGCACAATTTTAACAAGTGTATAATTCATATTCTGAAAATTGAAAAATGACACCTGGACACGAGAATCGAACCCGGGACCTTTGGCTTAGTACGCCAATGCTCTTACCACTGAGCTATCCAGGATTCGTCCCGTGCCCATGGTCATTCTTCACTCATAGTTTAAGGCAGAGTCTAAGATGGACGTGCGGAAGTCGTCAGCTTATAAACATGTGATTATCTAAGATCACAGCCATCAGACAACGCAGCCATTAGCGACTCGGTAGTTGGCATTTTTGCAGCCATTTCGACAATTATATATATAATTGTACAGGATTTGCATATTAATGAAACAAATAGCTGAAAATATTGTTAATGCATTTTAGTGGGGATATTCCCTCATAGATATTATATTCTGAAACGAGTCGCTAATGGCTGCGTTGTCTGATGGCTGTGATCTTAGATAATCACATGTTTATAAGCTGACGACTTCCGCATGTCCATCTTAGACTCTACCTTAAGCTATGAGTGAAGAATGACCATGGGCACGGGACGAATCCTGGATAGCTCAGTGGTAAGAGCATTGGCGTACTAAGCCGAAGGTCCCGGGTTCGATTCCCGTGTCCAGGTGTCATTTTTCAATTTTCAGAATATGACATCTAAGAGGGAATATCCCCACTAAAATGCATTAACAATAGTTTCGGCTATTTGTTTCATGAATATATACAAGATCCTGTACAATTATATATATATAATTGTCGAATGGCTGCTAAATTGCCAACTACCGAGTCGCTAATGGCTGCGTGGTCTGATGGCTGTGATCTCATATAATCACATGTTTATAAGCTGACGACTTCCGCACGTCCATCTTAGACTCTGCCTTAAACTATGAGTGAAGAATGACCATGGGCACGGGACGAATCCTGGATAGCTCAGTGGTAAGAGCATTGGCGTACTAAGCCGAAGGTCCCGGGTTCGATTCCCGTGTCCAGGTGTCATTTTTCAATTTTCAGAATATGACATCTAAGAGGGAATATCCCCACTAAAATGCATTAACAATAGTTTCGGCTATTTGTTTCATGAATATATACAAGATCCTGTACAATTATATATATATAATTGTCGAATGGCTGCTAAATTGCCAACTACCGAGTCGCTAATGGCTGCGTGGTCTGATGGCTGTGATCTCATATAATCACATGTTTATAAGCTGACGACTTCCGCACGTCCATCTTAGACTCTGCCTTAAACTATGAGTGAAGAATGACCATGGGCACGGGACGAATCCTGGATAGCTCAGTGGTAAGAGCATTGGCGTACTAAGCCAAAGGTCCCGGGTTCGATTCCCGTGTCCAGGTGTCATTTTTCAATTTTCAGAATATGATATCTATGAGGGAATATCCCCACTAAAATGCATTAACAATAGTTTCGGCTATTTGTTTCAAGTGTATAATTATAAGTTACAAATAGTGATTTAATGATTTCAAATCATTACAGTTCACAAGTTATCATCATCATCATCAATCATCATCATCATCTACAATTTCCTACCAATAGAACATAAACCTCTTCATTTACTTTATCCTCCCACCACCTTCCTTCCACCGATCCAATCCACTCCACTCCTCTCCACACTCCCAAGTTATAAGGGGTCAAAGTTGCTCTCTTATGCATTTCGTACCATTAAGGTAAAGTAATTAATGTATAGGGCTGAAATTTAGTATAACTAGACATTCATATGAGGTGTACAGAATGAAATATTTATAGTAGGTTTATAAGTGATCAATAATATGCCTATTTATATATTCATAATATTAATATGTATATTATATATATAATTTTTAATTAAATAAATAAATAAAAATATTTGTCAATCAACTAAGTTACATATAAAAAACATTAATATTTAATTGTGTACAGCTCATATGAATGTCTAGTTATACAAAATTTTACCCTCACACAATCATTACTTTGCCTTACCAACGATAATGGTATTTTAGTGAGTTTTTAAAATAGAGAATAAAAATCTATATAACTACTTTGTTTCCGAAATCTTTGGCTACTTTGTTTTAGACTTTTGTGCATTAAAAATATATCCTGGAATTCTTATTTTCATTGATCTAGTGTGCTTATGATCCATTAGCTCTGGCAATATACAATTTAAATAAAATCTAGTTAATTTTTATTCTATTTCAATTTCCTAACACTCATCTTTTTCTAACCTTTCGACTACCTTTTTTTTTTTGTCCATAAGACAAGTAAACAGTACTTTCGTTGGGTGATGTGAAGATAATAATAATTATACTAAGGAAAGGAAAATGTAATAAATCCCATTCATAACATATTATTACGTGTAGTGTCCATTTAATATTACTAGTCACACTAAGTTAATTAGAGAAATGGAAAAGGGTGATAGAAAGACCGTTGTGATCAAAACTTATTCCGGGGAGGGAGTTGTGTTACGATTTCACTAGTTGAATATGTAAAGTTTAATTTATTTAATAATCTTAAAATTTAAAAAAGATGTTCTTGGTGTAAAAATTAAAATTTATTTTGGAATGTGTTGCTTTGAAGGGACTTTCATTCAGCGCTGATACAAGTCAGGTTTAGTTGAGGTAATTGGGTTTGTAACGTCTATGCTTCCTTTTATTCGAGACAAACCCAGTATGCTCAGGACGAATGTCGTTGAGACAGGCAGTAGGCTATCCAAATAGTCCGAGGATCCTTGCCAAGGATATAGTATAATATCTTGTATAATATATTCCTTAAATTTTAGATGTTTTTTCACTTTAGTGAAATAAAATTCACCTAGCCCATGCTTTTTCTTTATACTTTTTTACAAAAAATAACTTATGAAATTCACAATATTAAACAATGTTTTAAGCAACATGGGGAAAACAAAAAAATAAAATTTTTAGAAGTCCTTGCAGTAACTACTAATATTTATTATTAATGAATATTATTGAACTCTACCAGTACTCCTATAGTTGTTTTACAGTAATTAGGTAAATATTTTTGGGTTCTTCAAAATATTTTACACCCTCTAAAAAATACAAGTTCCGCACCCTTTTGGAGGCTCAGTCCAACCCTGGTTTACTTGATAGCATATAATTTACGAACAATTCAAAAAGCTACGCTAACCCCAAAAAGTTTATTATTTAAGAAGCATAGAAATAAATGTGTTTTTTAGAAAAATATTCACTCTTCAATACAAAATAAATGTAAATAATTTAATACTTTTTGTGTCAAGAATCATCATAAGGTGCACCAACTGGCGCAACATTCAAATTTAATCCAATTTTGGTATTGAATTTTATTTTACCAAGTACGTTTCTCATTATATTTTAACCAACACTTTAGCTAGGTCAATAACATGTGGGATTACGATGCTAAGGGTCCCAGTTTCGATACCAGGTAAAGTCGGTAATTTAACTTTAGTAAACTTTTATGTATGTCATAGTTAAAAGCTAGTTTGTGAGTCGTGTGTTGATATAATCCTTGTTTTAATAAATTATACATTAAAAATCCCCATTGAACAAATAAATATTTTATATAATATATTTTATGAAATAATGTTGATGTAGGTTCACTTTCTAGCGTGCAAAGTAGACTCAGAAAAAATAATACAACTGAAATATTCTAATTGGTCCTCTGGACAGGTTTCAGGGCTATTAGTGTTGTCCTGTCAAGGGAACAATAGGATTACTGCCTAGTGAGTCTCAGGTTCTACCCAAATGTTGAATGTTGAAATAAAAACTATAAATTCTTAACTAATTCTAAAAATAATCCTACAATGTCACAAAATTATTATTTTTATCTTGAAATAGCTTTTTATTAACATATTTTTTATATCCTCTAAAACTCAAAGACTATTTGTCTTGATCATGAAAATAGCCTGTAGGAGTCTTCTCGCCAAGATGTAGATTAAAAAGTCCATGACAGTATAGATCTAAAATAAGAAACCAGAAAAAGGTAATTTTAAAAAGCAAGGCAATGTTTTCAAGGTGCAAAAGTATAGTGAGTGCATAAACTCGTCAGAGGAAGAGGGAAAGGATTATCAGCACATAGACAAGAGCCCTCTCAGAGCGAATTTCTCATTTTCTTCCCTCTTTTTCTATTTTGTACATTGGCTTGACGCCAGTGATAGTGCTTGGACTGCTTAAGTGCGTCAAGTTAAGATGCAACTCGCATCACAAAATAGCTTCAAAATTTCCAAGTAGGCAACATCATTCATCCCACCCTAAAAAAGGACTAGATATTTTAGTGAAACATAATAATACACACAAGTTTTTATAAACATTATATATATATTTAAATATTCTAGTTTTATTAAACTGTAAAATGGTTTATAGGTACAATGTTTTAACAAGGTAGTGACTCATAATACAAGGAGCCTACTTAGTGAGTTTCGCTAAGCCTCTTCTACTTAATCCTGATCTTGCCTCCAAGTAGTGTTCCCTGGGATCTGAGTAGTCTCGTGGAGGTTGGATTGAACCCTAGCGGAAACCAGGTCAGGTGCGGATGAGAGAAAGGAGACTGTGAATGTAAGAAAAACTAGGAAAGTGGAGACCATAGGAATTAAGTTTGTAAGGAGCATGCTAGCTGTCACAAGGAGAAACAAGGTTAGGAATAAAATTATCTGGGAAGGAGTGGGGGTACAGGGAGTACATTAGATAGTAGAGGAAGCAAGACTTAGATGGTATGGCGATGTAATGAGGATGGAGAAGGACAGGAGGCTAAAGAAAATGATGGAAATGATGTATATAGGAAAAAGACCGCAAGGGAGGCCAAGAAAGAGATGAGAGGAGCAAAAAACAGAAAGTGTGCAAGTGAGATGAGAAGAATGGCAGCAAAGGAGTAAGAATGAGGAAGGATAGTAAAATTGAGTTAACTGAAATTATTCATTTTAATTTATTTTTTTTCTAATGACGAATGCAGAAACAAACTTGATGATATGCCGCCGTCATAAGAGACACAGGAGTTCTTAAATTTGGTGTCTTTTCTCTTTATTAACAAACCAGTTTTAAAATACAAATTAATAAATACAACAATTTTTAGATAAAAATGTCTATAATTAACATTAATCACAAACTATGTTAATAAAACTTTCCTAACTATAAAGTTAACTAAACAAAACACATATATACAAGCTATACATCTTTTACACTTGCTTAGAGATTAATTTTAGTAAAAAAAAATATATCTATATCTCAGTACAAATGTAGATTTTTTATTATATTCTAATATTTGAATAAAAAATACTAGACTTTTAAAAGAAATATTTTCTTATTTTGGTTGATAAAAAACTCTCACGAAAGATTCCATTGAATTAAAAAAATTATGTTCAATAAAGCTAATAAACATATTTGTTGATTCACTTAAAAAAGAAATTGTTCAAGCAGTAAAAATGTCCACTTTTACAAGGTCTCTCTAATATCTCGACAGAGAACTAGCTTGTGATTATGAGAATGGCCACAAAACAACATGAGGTTTGATGTGGTTGAGAAGATTAAAACATTAATAATTAATCTCTTGGGAGTATCTCTGGTTTGAATCCAGGATGAAGAGGACAAGTGAGGATTAAGGCTGGGTTTGGATTCACGCATAACTATTAATGAATGATGCATATATTTCAATGCAGAAATCATAGTAAAATTACGACCGTTCACAATAAAACATTATTATTACATTTTGACTCAAAATAGTTTTTTTTTTAAATTTTTATAAGATAGTCTAACATCTTTGCTCTAAGTAAAGTGTTTAACACACTTTTGCCAGTTGCATACCTCTTTTGGGGCCATGAAGTAATCAAAATACCTCTTTCGTCTCTTCATTAAAAAAAAGGAACAAATACCTGTTATCTTGTAAAGTATAAACAGGTGTTTAAAATTTTAACAAAGCCTTGACAAGGAAAAAAAGATTTTTAATAAATGTTAATGTCATCACCTCAAAATATACATTAATTTGTTTATGATCTCAAACATAAAATCAAACTAATTTTAGTAGTATTATGAATATTAGGATTAACTTACTTCTCAATAACAAAATCAAAAATTGTAAAATATTCCCCTTTATTTTCAATCATATCTATAGTTGTAGGCCTAGTCATTTACATTAAAGTGGAATGCCAGGCCTTCACCGTGGTTCGAATCCCACGTTAAACTGTAGGTCTTACATTTCACCTCACAATCCCCCTACCATCACACATTAGCGTGTATAACCCAAACGGGTAGTAAGACGCGGTGCTAATAATAAAATAATTTACATTAAAACAAAAAACATTTGATAAAAACTAACAAGTATGGCTACTACAAGATAATTTAAAATATGAACAAAAGATATTTTCCATCTGCTGTGTAGGCTATATTTCTGTTTTAATTAGCTAGAGCCTCTCCTCAGATCCTCAATGCCTGAAATGTGTCAAGTATATGCATAATGTGTAAAAAGTTAAATCAACTTAGTAAACTGTGCACTATTTGCTATGTTTCAGTTGTGAACACTTATTTAAATTGGTGTTTTTAAACTTTATTCAAATTATGTGCTATGCACTATTTTGCTATTAGTTATACATTATGTATGAATCTAAACTCAGACTTAGAAAACTATAAATATTACAATTAATCTAGAAAGTTGTTTCGATTGACTGAAATAATATATTTGATAAGATGTGTATTGGGAAAAGATTCTGGTGTAATACAAAATGTATTCTCTTGATCCAAAATCACTTTTCTCTTTCAGTTATGATGGCTAATATTACTTACCATCTCTAGAGAATCTTAGAAGATAGTCAAATAACTAAATGGCAGTTGAAAAAGCTACAAATCTTTAGTGCATTCATCACTAAGCCAAGCCATATGTTGTACAACTGTGACTTGACAGTTATAAGATAAATATGGTGACAGTTTATTCATGTTGGCTGCACTATGTTTTTTTAGTAATTATATCTTTTAATAGGTTCTTCGTATCGCAATGGTCTCTACTTTAAAGATTTCACCTTGTGGGCCAAATTTAAATTTTATTTAATTGTAGTGTGACAAATAAAATAACTAATATAGAACTAATAATATATAAGTATGAATATGAAATTTAAAATACTTACACATAAACTAATAATGACAGATATAAACTCCAAATTTATATAAAATGCTAAAATATTATATATATTGTACAATTTATTTTTGTATCAATAATATTTTATTCTATCAACATTTTAAAACAAGTAAAAAAAAGATTGTGGTCCAGATAAAATTGCAATTTTATTTTTATAATGCCCGTGGGCTGTAGTTTAAAGATCCCCGTCTTATAGTAATCCCACTGTAGAGGGAAGTTTGTCTTGGGTTTGGTCAAAAAGCATGGATAGGTAAGTTGGTGAAGCAGTAGTGTGCTAACACAGAAGTTCGAAGTATAAATCCTTGCCAATCACAAACTTTAGAAATATATCCAGTGACTCAATGCAAAAGTGAAGGGAAGAGTATGAAGATCCCATCAGCAGTTTGTTGTCTCTGGCTGTTTATATGAGTCCAGCAGCATGGAAGCTTCACACATCATCTTGGCACTAGTTCTGACAAGAAAAAGGAGATGGCACTCCTCGAAGGCAGTAAGCTCGACGCGTGTCCGCACCAGGCCATGCAAGACAGTCGCCCTCTCAAGGTCAAGCCAACGTTGAAGAGCCAAATCTCTGTCAAGGGCCAGGGTGACGTCCGCAGGGCCCCATAGTGAGAATTCCAATACAGACTTCACCTGTTCCACATCACATCAAGTCATCATATATTGCAATAGTTTCTATTCATAGAAGTGTATGAAGAAATGTAAAGAAAAGTTTATTTGTTTTCTATCAAGGCCTAACCTAACTATCCTTTCATATCAGATTTCTTTCCTCTTACCTACAGTACATGAATTCATAATGTCTTGACACAGTTTTCATATATTTCTAGGTCAGATTAGGCAATTATTTGTTTTTATACAACAAATAAAAGAAAAAGAGGATCACAGTTCAAACTTAACAATGCTACCATTAGACAACTGGTCTTTTTAAGACAATTGATAATAATTACTCAATATATTGACACAAGGTTAGTTCTATCAAGAATCATCAAGAGAGAGAGAGAGAGAGAGCGAGAAAGCGTGTAAGACCATTTCCTGAAAAGGGAAACCAGAAAAACAGAACAGGGAGGAAAGGAAATGAGCAAAGAATGTTAGGGGACATGGAAGAAGGTACAGGAAAGATATATAGAAACATAATATAAAGGGAATGGACACAATATGGCTTTTACAATGAAAAGAAGAAAACAGTTTACACTTTACATTGCTGCCACTGGACAAAGAAGTAATGGCCACCACTTGAAGAAAATAGAATGTTACTGCCCAATCAGCTGACCTAAGTTTCATTCTATCGGTACTCATTAGGAGGAATTGTGAAATGCTCAACACAACTTTTTAAAAGAGGGTCCAGTGGCAGCAGTGTTGTTCTTTTAATTGTAAAAGCCTTATTGTGTTTGTTACATTTTACACGTTTCTATCCGCCTTCCCTGTACTTTTTTCTAAATATAACAAAATACCCCAAAAAGGGAAAAAAGGTTTACCTTAAAGTGAAACATAGGAATATATAAAAGGAATGATTAACAAAGGAACAAATGAAGAAAATGTAATGGTAAGATAATGAATATGTTTTATGTAACGCTCTTTAAGGTACATTCACTACATTGTACTGTACAATGAAGGAGGATACAAAGGAGAGAGGGAAAGAGAGTGAGTGAATGAGAGATAGAGAGAGAGAAACAAATAATAACTCCTGGCATCAACCCACATCAAGCCATACCGACAGAGCAGCCGCCATCTGTTGATGAAAATAGTACCAACTGTGTATATAGGGTATCATACTGTCAGCACTACAAACTCTATGTCCTTAATATCATTTTTCTAGACTGGAGCCACTAATTTTTTTATCCAAGTAGTTCCTCATTTGTCCTTATGAGGCCGAGTTGACCTCGTTTCAGACCTGTTACTTCACAGAAAAATTCAGAAAGCGCTGGGGATCAAACCCAGGACCTCTGGATATGTAGCCAGGAGCTGTGACCTCTACATCAGAGAGGTGGTCTAGGAACAGTTATTAATAATATTAAAAATCTACTATTCCAAATTCACTGGGGATCAAACCCAGGACCTCTGGATATGTAGCCAGGAGCTGTGACCTCTACATCAGAGAGGTGGTCTAGGAACAGTTATTAATAATATTAAAAATCTACTATTC
>CABEEJ010003409.1:0-29895 GCA_901482245.1 Timema douglasi | reverse complement strand
CACTCTCCCTCCACGCAAATGCGGGTTCACTTCCTCTAATTCAACCTTCCCAATTCCTAATCCATTAGCGTAATTAGTACTTAAAGCGTATAACACGAACAGGTAGTAAGACGCGGTGCTAGATAATAATAATAATAATAATAATAATAATAATAATAATAATAAAATAGAGATGGGTCGAGTCCATTATTTAATAAATTTAAATCTTGAATCTTATAAACATTAAAAACATGGTAAATGTAAGAGGTTTAATTCTACTAAAGTCGAAACTCTTTACTCCGGCACCCTCGGGACCCGACAAGTACAGGACCATAAAAAATGCCAGACCACAGAATTTGACTCCTTTATTTTACATCCAGTACCGTAAAGTTTCCAGCCTGTGGTCTGGGTCAGTTTTTTATTCAAGTCATATATTTTTCCACTACCGGCTTGTTAGGTCTGTCGTAGCTTCATATGCCTTATAAACTATCTTAAGACTAGGATAAGCACAACATCCTGATCGTTAATTTATCAATGTGAAAGGATAAATCCATATGTCATCAATGATAAATTTTGGCCATGCCGGGAATTGAAACCGGGATCCTTGTATCAGTATGCAGACGCGCTACCGACTGAGCCAAGATGTCTGATATTGTTACTCCTGAGAACCTTTTATTTACCTCTTATGCCTAGGCTATAGGTTTGCCATATCACTCTACATACAAAGAAGAATAAAGCTTAAAACAGGAAATAGTACACCACCTTTCACGACTATTAAGCTCTTGGAAGATAACATTATTAAGGGCTAAAACACAACCAAAACACTCAGCTGCAGATGTAAACAACTTTAGCACCTTTGTACTGCTAATAGCACTGTCCAGGTGGCCACACCTTAAACTAATGGTAGCAGATTCAAAACGTGCCGGACCACAGGAGTTGCGGACTAAAGAGTTTCAAGTGTATATTAATTACTTAGAGAGTAACTAAATCTTAGCACTTTTTGCTATGACATTAAGTTAAGTGAGCTGTGCGCTACTTTATGTTTTACTGTGCATGGTCAAGAAGCCCTATTTAAAAATGGAGAATCTTTTTTACAAATTGTAAGGCTTACTTCAAAGTTATCTATTTAAGGTAGACTGTTGAAATTGTCTAAAAAGTAACATTGTATACAGAGTTAGTTGTGTAATGAGCTATAAAAGACAGATTGCAAATAAAATAACTACCAAAAATATAAAAGCATTTGGAGATAGTGAATGTTTTAAAAATAATTTATTTACAGAACTTAGTTAAATATGAAGGGAGAGTTGTTCTATTATAGGTGTGTATGAAACCTGCTATGAAGAATAGTAGTGCCCTTGAGTGAAATAAAGTGTTAAACAGGATGTATGTGGTACCCATTGTCACAATCAGCAAAAACGAGGACAGTGAATGTAAGAGAGAAAATAGGAAAGACATTACCTGGGAAAGAGTGGGAGTACAGCAGGTACAAAAAATAGTAGAGGAAACAAGAGTGAGATGGTGTGAGCCTGTAATGAGGATGAAGAAGGAGAGTATGCCAAAGAAAATGATGGAAATTAAGCATGTAGGGAAAAAACTGCAAGAGATGCATTGTGTAACCCTGAACCAAGAAAGCTTCTTTTAGTTTACATCCATTTTTGATTCCAGCCTGTGGTCTGGGTCAGTTTTTTATTCAAGCCATTTAATTTCCACCAACAGCTAGTTAGACCTGTCATGGCCTAGGAAAGCTCCTGCGCAATTTTTTTTTATCTCCATACTCAGTTTATACTGAAGTTGTCACATAGGAACTTAGTGTACACATTACAATCAGGATTTTTTTTTACCAGAATGAGTCAAATTATTTTGTTCACTAATCCATTCCCAGCAGTCTTCCCCATTAATATTATGCATTAGTGTTTTTTCAAATTTCAGAACCTCATGTTACCATACTTGGGATATAAATTTTGTCACTATCATTATTATTCGAATCACTATACGAATTTTCTATATCACCATTATCTTTATCACAACTAATATATGTCTAAACAACCGTTGCTTGGGTTATAAAATCCTCTCTATTTCAACGTTAAAAAAACATAAAATCTCAGTGAAATGTGTATAACTAAACACACTCTACAACATTACATGTTCAAATATGACAATAGTTTAGCACAATAAAATGTAACGCAGCCTATATGTTGTGTAAATTTTTGGCAGTCTCCTATTATCATATGCAGGACACGTTAGGGCACAAGGGGCTTATGATACAAGGACTGGTTGATAATTTTTTTTTCTGTTGGGCTAAACAACCTATGAGAATCTCTCTAACCCACCTCGGTGACGTAGTTAGCTAACGCACTAGTTTTGTGTTGAGCTCAATTGTCGAGGGTGGGGAGATCGAGGTTCGAATCTCGGTCAGGTGAATTGAAGGTGGTTTTTACTAAATGTTTTTCCACTTTCCTTTCACGCAAATTCAGGTTCCCTTGCTCTAAATTCAACCTTTCCCATTCCTAACCCATTAACGTAATTAGTACTTAAGCGTATAACCTGAACGATTAGTAAGATGCGGTGCTAAAAAAAAAATTTGAAGCTCTCTAATAAATCCTATTTAATTTTTTTTTTAAATTGAGAATTCTTGAATCACGAATATCCTTAAGGATTCAAAGGTACCAAACCTAGTGAAATTATGTTAGGGTACAGTTAATTACCAAAGACGGCGATGATTACCTGTGACAAGGACACGGCCCTTTCCTGACTCAGCAGCCGACTAACGAGCGGTGTAAGCGGTTTGTCTGGCATCAGCTCCCTTACAGCTATGAGTGCACATTGACACAGCGAGACTTTCTTTTCCCCGTCATTCGAACGCATGGTACCAGCACCCAGACCTTGCAGCACACATAATCTAGGCGACACCTAGGGACAAAATAATATGAAGATATCACTGGAAACAAAACCTTTTTTAACAATATGCTTTTTATTTAATTTCTACTTTTCTTGTGTTCCACGTCTTAGTACCCATTTTGGGTATCCACATGTTTACATTAATTTGGTAAGGATGTAAGGATAAGAAAGGTATAATTTGAGAGTAAACCTACCTGCATTTGCATGGAGCTAAGAACGTAAAATTATTTGGGGGAAACCACCTTTAGTATGCCTGGCCTAGATTCGAACCTTGACCTCTCCATCACCAGCAAACCAGACCACACAAGGTTTAAGCCTTAACCCGCATTCCCACAAAAAAAAATCTGTTTTTAATTAAACTTGATTCCTTTTTTACAACCATAAGAACGCGACACCAGCATTTGCCTATGTTACTTACACCTATAACTAGTACTAGTCACTAGCAAAAATTAAGTAGGTGAATGCTATAAATAGTGTATTACTTGCTCTCTCTCTTCACCACACAGAAGGAAGCTCGACAAAGATGCCGGTGCCTCCTCCATTCCTTGCGCCTGTAGATGTTTCAAGGCGTTCACCAGCTGCAGAAGTACAAAACAACTGTTCTTCATTTGTTCCTCTGCGCTGGTGCATGCCCTTTCCCTCAATGAAGCAGCGTAAGATTGGATTGTATTCGCTTGTAGTCGTGGCAACACTGCCACACATGCTGTTTAAATTTAAAAAAAAAAACATTAGAGGATCAAATCCACTATTTTACAAATTTGAATCTCAAATCCAAATATTCATTTTATCTACAAATCCCAAAGCTCCAATTTAAATTTGATTCTTAGGAAATATAATGGAAATAAAAATATAATAGAATAGAAAACATAGCACAGTGTTAATATTTTTTGCTTTCTTGCAGTCATTATTACATTCATACATCTTCTTTTTTCTTCTTTGGGTTTGATAAAGGCAACAATGTCGAAATATTATTCTATTTGTGTTAAAATGTGTGTGTGACTACTTCTACTATAGAAGACGGAAGAAAGGAAGAAGAAGATATCACATTTGTGCATTGGATTCTTCCCACATTTTTCCTCTTTTGCTAGATGGGTAATCTTCATAAAATTTACTCTTAGTAGTTTATTTTTTATTTTTATTTAGTTTTATCAATTTCCTTCATTATAAAATTCATACATCTAGTTAAGGGTTAAATTAATTTAGCTTAGGTTTGGTTGTTATATTTGTCCTATAATAAAGTTGAGGCTAAACCATCACTAAGCAGTAACACAAATTCTCATTATAAATTTTTTAGGGGAAAGGAAAAATCTCGAATCCTCAAATCTCAAGTAGCCTTAGGGACTTGAGAGA
Organism: Timema douglasi; assembly: GCA_901482245.1. Classification (NCBI taxonomy): domain Eukaryota; kingdom Metazoa; phylum Arthropoda; class Insecta; order Phasmatodea; family Timematidae; genus Timema; species Timema douglasi. Next base: position 25,668 of record CABEEJ010003409.1, on the reverse strand, counting down.
AAAGTTCATGGATTCGAAGGCCTACATTCCTGGTCATAAATATAATAACCTAATAATTTTAAGATGATCATGTTTATCAAAATTTCAACACATTGGCTCAGTGGTAGCGTGTCTGTCTACTGAGCAAAGGATTCCGGGTTTGAGTCCGGGCATGGATGAAAAATTTATCAATGGTGAAATGTGGGTTTAGGCCTACTATTTCACAGTGATGAATTAACTACCAGGGACTGGATGTTGTGCCTGTCCTAGTCTTAAGTTAGATTATAAGGCATATGAAGCTACAACAGGCCTAGCAAGCCGGTAGTGGAAAATATATGGCTTGAATAAACTGACTCAGGCCACAGATTTGAAACAGTAATGGATGTAAAGTAAATATTTATCAAAAGACCACCATCCTAAATATGACATTTTAACAACATATCAGGGTTCAATGCCAACTGGCTACACTGTCAATGATTTTCCATCCTACTTAAAGAAAAACATCAGAGGAGCTAAACTTAAACTAATATTTTCTTCCCTTTTTTCATCAACTTAATCTAGATGATATTTTTACTAAATATGTGTCCAAAGCATTGCAAACATGTGTGTGAACCAATGACCCAAACAAGTACTAGCCATGCACACCTACCACCTACCTTGCACTAGCTGCATGCTGGATGTTGGAGTAAGGTAGTATGCTGGCACAAGGTCACAAAACTCTGTTAGCGGCCCCAAAGCAAAACAACCTCTGGAAGCCAGCGTACTCTGCAGTCCTTTGTCCAGCGTGACACAAAGTGTGACAGCGTGGGCCCCATACAGAGCACTGTGGAACACTCTCCGACCCACCCACACCCCGCGAGTCTCATCGGGAACCAGGAAGTCTGTCCAGTGCAGGTTTACCATCGTCTTGAGTGGGCGCAGTGACAGAGGTACAGGGGGCCCTTGATTCAACTGTAATACACATTTTATTTCGTCATAAAAAAGGCCTTGACCATTGTAATAGAGACATTGTGACAAACAGCTTTCAAGACACCAAAAGTAGTGTTTGACGTTTTATATGTTTCCATATGTATTTACAACAGCTTCTTTCATAAATACTAGGGGTGTGGGGGTAGGCATTTATCACTTTAGAGTTGAGTTCGAATTAAGACCAAGTTTTATTAGCATTCGAGTAATAAAGCCAAATATTTGTGATACATATACAGCAAGTTAATTTCTGTACTAGATATACAAATTTGGATTTCTAACTAGATTTAATATATCTTTAAGGTAAGGTAGCCTTATTCTGTGATAACCTCAATTTTATTATGTATTACTGCAAATGTTACTATGAAAAATCAAACTTTTAAAGCTTCTTTTCACTGTCAAATAACATCAGGAGTAGCTTGGAATTGAGTCTTAGTCCAGTACCTATTGCTATCTGGTGTTTATTTTTCACACTAGGTGTAACTGGGAATTACATAGCAAAAAATTGTGTAATTATGTAGAACTATTAACCCTTTTAGTGTCATGAGCCGATCTGATTGGCTTTGCCTACTATCGCTAAAAGTGCCACAAGCTGAGCTGATTGGCTCTGCCTACTACCATTACAAGTGCCAGAGCCGATGAAGTTGGCTCTCCAGATTTGAGCTAGTTCTCGCTTTATCTGATAGATAGTGTAGTAGTGTCATATATCACTGGAAAGCGAACCTTTCCCTCTATAATTTTATGTAAGGGTGGCAATAAAAATCAACCGCAAATAGTTGTTATTGGAACTGGGAGCTTAGTAAATTTACAATGGCGGATGGTCATGTACTCAATGTGCTAAGTGCAATGCCAGTTTATGTACGAGTTGCATGGGAAAACATAAGTGTGCCTCACATTCATACTGATGTAAACAATTTTCGAATGTACTACGGGTTAAATTGTTATGAGTTTAGAAAAACATACTCTTTAGATTTTCATGTTTTGTTGTGTGAACGAAGAGATTTCTTTACCAGTGTAAGTAAACATATTTTAATTTGTTTATTTGTATATAAAAACGTACAACCTGTTACATTCTAAAAATAATTTTCGTTTTGCTGTGCATTTCTTATGCATATTGTTTCACAAAATGTATAAATAGTATACCTGCTCCAACACTTGCGCAAGCGCCTCGTGGTTGGCAACAATGACTGCCCCATAGTTGTCCTCCAGATTCTTGTGGACAATACTGCGTCCTTTCCTTAAGCGCAGCTTGCTAATCCTCCAGGAGTGGGAAGAAGGGGATCCCCAGTCCATCTCATCATCTCCCGTCTGGAACATGTCTTGGTGAATTAATATGAGATTAGGCATCGACCACTGGGTAGGATACTACCTCGAGTAGCACTTCTTAAATACATTATTTAGGTGTACAGCAGCCTCATGGCTTCTTTGGTGCTGACTGACAGCTCACCGTTGACTTCTGAAAGTCAACATTTAGGTATATACCTAAATTTTGACTGTCAAAAGTGACAGCTTCTAAACACATGTTTTTGCAGATCCGTTAGTTCGGCGTAGGGATACATAATTTGGTCTGGTAACATTTCAAAGCCGTCAGCTGTCAGTCAGAACCAAAGAAGCCCTGTGGCCACTGTAGGAATAGACCACTTAAATCTGTGAATTATTCATGATTTTTGAGGATTAAAAAAAAATTTGATTAAAGATAGAAAAACTCAATTTCAGACTATTAATTTAACACTTAAGGAGAACAAAATCAGAAATGAAGAAACAAATTCACTCCAATGTGGGAAAAATATGCTTATGTTTTCTAAGATTCGAATTTAGGCTTTGTAGGTAAAATGAAGACTAAAATTCAAGAAAAGGTAAATTTGATGATTATCATCCACACCGTGAAACCTCTCCAGCTTGCGGGATAGGGTGTTTACTAACAAACTCTCTCCAATGCTGTCTGTCCAAAAACATTTGTCCTTCCATCACTCTTCTTTTCCTCTACCTCTTCCTTTAGCTGGGCCACCCACCTCTCTCTGTGTTGTCCAACTGGTTTCCTGCTCCCTACCCCTTTTTCCATGTATACACAGGGTGTTCTTGTGGTTTCCATTCTTTTCACATGGCCAAACCATCTGAATCTTAGTAACCTTAGCTTTTCCTCCATTGATTCCTTTACATCAAACTCCTCTCTCACATCCTTGTCCCTTAATACATCTCTCTGTGTCTTTGACCAATATTTATTAATATGATGTTAATATGTTAATACAACGGCATGCTAATTTATTGCATACACACATAGTTATATTTTGCTACATTTGTTTGAGTTTGGCCATCTCTTCCTGAAATAAACTAACTTTGAAGGTACTACCACAACCGAGCAATCCTTTACCAACCCGTGGTTTAGGAAACTTTGGTTTCATGTCAGTTTTAAGAACAACACTGAGATCTCAGTGGGTTCCAGGGGACTTATTTGAGTCTGGATCAGAGACTCAAGTAAAGCTCTTCAAGGAGATAAAACATTCAGAACCCACTATAACCAGGAAGTCCACAGCACTAACACCTCAGTAAATAGCGTTTAAAAAAAAACAGGCAACATACATCCTCACTACCGTAGAAGCTGTATGGTGAGTAGATGTCAGATTCAGTCTCACTGCCACAGTATGGCAGGGACGTGGAGCGCGCGAACCTGAACTTGAAGTAGTCTGGGGACATTTCCATGCAACCATCTGAGCGCCGCTGGGTGTTGACATAGCGTGATGGCTTTGCGCTCGACAATGAGTCTGTGGTGGTAGAGTCACACTCAGGGGAACTTGAGCGTGCAGGAGGAGACACAGACTCATAAACGTTCTCGCCGTCCTCCTAGGAGTAAACATAGCCAACATTCTGACGCTTGTCGAGCAAGAAAAGATCAGGAAATACATTACAAGAGTTCCTAAAGTGTGGTCCATGGGTCATTTATGGCTCTCAGACTTGTGGATAGCTCCTATAGTATATTTTGCAATACACAATTGAGACCAAAAGAGTGTATAATACAAATGGTTCATATTTGAAAGACATCCAACCATTAGTCATTCTAACATCTTATACATAATTTAAATATATTAAATTGTTAAACAATGTTTAAAATGGAATGTTGTCAAAATATTTTTTTATAATGATTGTACTAAAATTTATTAAAAATTCATAATTTTTGATATTATGCTATTAATATTATTTATGTTTCTAAATAAAAATATAAACAAAACATATTTACTTTAAATCAAAATTGTATCTGTGTATTTAGTTAAAGAAATGGCGCTTCAACCAAAAACTTTGGAATACTTGTTTTAAACCCACTATGGGCATTTAAATTGAACAATTAAACATATTTTCCAAATATAAATAGTGATAAGGGTCAATTTTAAGGAAAAGCAACAGCACTGGCCAGGATAGAGTATTGAATCCTAGCTGCTCAGATCAAAGTCTGCCTGCCACACTACACTGCCACATCTGGTTTTAATCAACTGTTAAAACTGTTTGCCATTCTCTGTGATCCAACTTTGAGAGCCACCTGTGTAATCCAGCTGTGTGAGCCACCAAGATAATCCACTTAAGTAATATACCTCTGTGAGCACCTCAATAATCCACCTTGAAGAGCCACCTGAGTAGTTCCCCTCTATGAACCACCTCAATGAACCACACGTGTGATTCACTTTTATACTGCCAATGATTAACTCACTGAAGTATTATTATGCAGGTTTCGCTTGTCGTTGTTGAGCTCAACACTCTCATAGCCACTGTCATCAGGCGGACTCACGGCCGCCAACTTCCTCTTGGGAATGTCGGTGGTGTCCCTGATACTCGCTGTGCGCTGGGGCTTGTTGGGGACCAGGCCGGAGCGGACCTCACCTGAAATTGAAACTGCCACTCACCAATCAGAGTCATTACCTTAAAGTCAACTCTGTGGGGTCGCCAGTCCCAGTAGCCAAGTGATTAAGAATATCAACTATAGGTTAATAAGAGTCTAAAATAATTTTAGTTTTGAATATGAATACTCGATACTGGTGATAATATTGGGTGTATGGTTGGATGGTGGCGTCCCAAGCTTCAACTAGGTTGTGGCCTGACAAAGCCTTGCATTTAGCAAGTGCACACAGACTAATCCAAGACAAATGATTTTAAACTTGATAAGTTAAAAACCAAAATATGTCTTTTATGGTTTGAAAATGTTGTCCAAAAGGTATTAATTTTGTTTGCAAATATACATATAAGCATTGAAAAATAGACGAGATATTTTTAATAAATTTTCACAAGTCCAATTCTGATCATCCGATAAAATAGTACGATAGAATAATTATAACTTTCATTGATGGTTCAGTTAGAAAATCTTCTTTTTAAATTTTACCAAAATGTTTCAATTAAACATTAATAAAGAAAAGTGTCTTACACCTTAGTTCAGTTGTTAGCATATTTGATTACTGAGTTTTTTTTAGGTAGTTAACGCACACTTTCTGAACCAACTGATTATATCAGCACACGAGAATTTCCATGAGCGAGAGCAAAAGGGCATACCAATTTTGCCGAGAAAGGTATTCTCACATACCTCCCTGGTTTTTTTACATGCCACAATTGACATGGGACTGATAGCTTTTCTTCCCCTTCGAATAAAGTTGTGATATGAATTTTTATCGCTCATGAAAATATGTTGACCCCGGCTATGTTTGAACCCACGAACATCGAGTCCTGAGGTGCGCACTTTACCCCAAGACCACCAAGATTGATGATTAATGTACCATGTTAAGGCTCCTAGAATTGAATCGTGGCATGATCAAAAAATGTATTATTGGTGAGAATGGGATTTTCACCTTCAATGATGAATACAATCACAGAGGACTGGTTGTTGAGTCTGTTCTAGTAATTACCTTAGAGTAAGTCATATGCTGATATAAACAAATCAGTTCAGAAAGTGAACTCGTTAAACATATGGAATTAAAAAACCCGAAAAAAATAAAGTGAATCAAACCTTAGCCTCTAATATGGATTTAGAACATCAGCTCACATATAACATTGTAAAATTTTCTTACATAAAGGAAATTTTTAGAGGTGTATGAGTAGGCATTTTTCACTTCAAATTGAGTTTGAGTTATAACAATGAGTTTAATTCAAGTTCAAGAAACATTGAACAATATGTGTGTTAGAATAATTTGAATTTTGGTAAAAAATCCATATATAACCAGAAAGATTAATTCTTAAAAATTATAATAGTTTGGTGAAAAAAGATATGATCATACAAATTCATGTTTTTAAATTCAGTTAATAAAGATATCTATAAATTTTTTCTTTTTTTAATTAGACACATAGAGATACTAGGAGATTGTTTGTTATGAAATTATATCATAAAAATGAATTATATTAATTTAACTCATAGATTTTGAGAAATGTAAAATGTAAAATCTAAAATCTCTAGTACTTTAATTTTTGAGTTTCGGAAACATTTTTGGCTTGCATTTAAACATCAACAAAAACTAAACTTGAAATTGAGTTTCTGAGTACTCGTACAACCCTGGTCATTTTGATCAAATCAAATGATGTTACACAAAAGTTTTAAAATTAACCAATTTCCAGCAATAAGTTGTCAATCTTAGCAAAAACTGCATTTTGTAAATAACAACTTTGGTAAAATATTGCTAACATGTTCTTACCAATGTTAGCGTAGACGTTGTCTGTCGGGGGTGGTGCCGGAGGCAGATTGGCACACAGTTTCTGTTTACGGAGTATCTCGGCAGATTTAGGGGGTGGGGGCCTCATTGGCTTGCTCACTACATCTATGCTCCTCCCCCAAGCGTCCAATGATTGGTTGCGAGGTGGGGGTGCTGGTTTGGTGGTGCGCCCTTATTATGACACAGATTGTAAATAATTTGATTCAATATTTTCAAAAATAAAATTAATACTGCATTTCTTCAGTTCTAAGATGCACCTTAATTTTTCAGTACCACCATCAGGAAGAAAGATTTGGTTCTGAGGAAATAAATAAAACCTTAAATGCGTTATATCTAAGAAATATTTTTATTACAGAGTTAAATTTACTAACAACAAAAGTAACTTATCCATCAGTAGGTATGTTATTCATCTATTCCTTCTGAATCAATATAAGTCTGATTATTCTGAGCTGACAATATCTACATCTGAATAAATATCAGAATTCACTTCAAATTCTAAGTATAATTCTTCTTAGCCGTCTTTATCTTTACTTTCCCATAATAATATCATCTTATTAGCCATCAAGAGCGTTGGTAAAAAATTCACTGCAGTTCTAAGATGTACACCATTTGTAGAGATGTTTAAATGGGAAAAAAGTCATCTTAGAATCAAAGAAATACGGTAGATAATTACTTAATCATCACATGGGATATACATTTCAGAAGGCAACCTTTTTCTTGTGCTTCATTTTAACTTTGTGTACTAAAATAAAATGTAACAATGTCACACCATAAATAATTTTATGAAACAAATTATGTGTACACATACATTCAGGATGCTGCACACATATTTTATTAGTATAAAAGAGATATCCTTATCTATAGCTAATTAATTTAGTAACAATATGACACATACACTTATTAACAAAACTAACAGTTTAAACATGATATTGACTACAGGTGAAATAACCTATTCCTAAAATATTCCTAGACCATCCAGAGAGTATATTTTAAACTCCAGTTGATGAATTACTATAAACAAATGGGCTGGTATCCCGTTAATTTGTCCCACCTGGACACTTTGGATCAGTTTCAATGTCAGACTTAGTACACCTACTTAAACTAGAATGGAATGGGCCAGTTTCACATAAGGCCTAGGAAGGTGTCGTCCTGTATTTAGAATAGCTCCATACTTGACACACACTAAGGCTGTCTACGGCTAACGTGCAACTTTAATACCAAGTTATCATTTACAACACCATTAACTGTTTCCAGACTGGCCGGATCACTTTAGTAAAATGCTTCTAGAGATGTAATATATAGAATTTTTCCTAGCCTACGGGGGTTAGGGGGTTATTTTACCATAAGAAAGACACTTCAGAGAGCTTCTAGAGGTGTTTAATATTTAAAATTTGTCCTAGTCCTGGCAGTTAGGGGTGCCGTAAAAACAATTCAGATAGCTTCTAGAAGTGTTTATCATTTAGTTGTTTCTAAAGTCTGTTCAGTGCAGGAATTGATTTCTGAAAGGCCTTTTTCCCTAGCAGAAATCTATTATATAGTAGGATATTGGTAGGGAAAAAGACCTTTCAGAGAGTAATTCCTAGCATGAATGGATTATAGCTTCCGGTAATTGGGGAATGTGCCCTTCAAATCCCCCCTGAAATTATTGGCTGGCTACGGCCTTGTCTGCTCATCCCATCCCTTTCTTGGCCTCCTTATGGTCTTTTTCCTACATACCTCATTTTTGTCAATTATCTTTGCCATCCTTTTTTTTCCTTCCTCATTACATACCCATACCATTTCAGTCTTGCTTTCTCTACCAACTCATGTTCTCCTTGTACTTCCACTCTTTCCAGGTTACTTCATTCCTTATCCTGTTTGTTCTTGTAACAGCTAGCATGTCCCTCACAAATTTATTCCCAGAGCCTCCACTTTCTTAGTCTCTTTTACACTCACTGTCCATGTTTCTGCTAGCTATGTGACTTTAATAATAAGTAAATAGGAATTTGCATTTATATGCGCAATAATTAGGTATTCTTTTATTGTTTTATTTTAAATTTTATCACACCAATTTTATGAGACAAAAACATCTAATCTAGTGCAATGAATACTCCCCCCTCAAAATAAAGAGTAAAATTATTATAAAATAACAAATTTACTATGAAATTGGCATTTTTTATTCTGAGAAAAAATCAAAGCCCTTGATAAAATGGCTAAAATGTATAACATGTTTGGTTGTAGTTAAGGTAGCACCTAATTTTATTATGAATATCAGACGTTTATAGTAAAAATGTTCTTGCACACCAAACAACTAAGAGAGAAGATGAAAACCCGACTTTGTATTTGATTTAGATTAGTAACGTGATTATTTTTTTCAATATTTTAGATTTAATTTCAAATTAATTAAAATGTTGAATTTGTACAGGCTTATAGCATATCGAAATTAAAACAAATTATATTATTTAAATTGAAAAATGACACCCGCACACGGGAATCAAACCCTGGTCCTTTGGATTAGTATGCCAATGCTCTAACCACTTAGCTGTCTAGGAATTGTCCTGTACCCAGGGTCATTCTTCACTCATATTTTAAGGCGGAGTCAAAAGCAAACTAACCAAACCTTTTTTTTTTTAATGGGGGAAATAAAAATAAAACATACCTTGAGTAGATTGGCTGGAAGAACTTCCACCTTGTATATCAGAACAACCATCAGAGTCCTGAAAAAAAAGTAATTACCGTTCCAAAAAAACAGTTAATAGAATAATAAAAATACATGATTCATAATAATGAGCGAAATGTAATTTCAGTATAGTTCTGGTGGAAAAGGACTATTTGAAAAACTAAAAAAAAAAAGTTTGTAGTCAACAATGATAATATCTTATTTTATTAGCAGCATTATTTCTGAAGTTTTGATACCTATATTTGAAGAGTGACAGTTGTGTACCATACAATGCTATGTATGTATATGTGTAAAAATTGTTTAAATAATTATCTCTCTTATAAAAATCTGACTGTACATTACATTAACATACTAAGATGGATGTGTTTGTTGTTTACAAATCCCCGGTTCAAACTAGGAGGTATATTTGTACCAAGTACTGATGGAGAAGGCACTAATCTATTAAGTACAAGTCTTTCACCACTGGGGGGGCTCCAATGAGTTGTTCCTTTATTTCGAATCCTCCTTACGGAGCAAGATGTGAGTGGTTCAGAGGCCACTAATTCTTCCGCTAAATATTAGCACCTAGGCCAAAGTCTAAACCAGATTCTCAACCTTACAGAATTTTCACTGAACTCCTTGAGTCAGGTTGAGTCCATCAACACTGGAGTTTGATGGGTGTCAATGCTCAGAGAAAAAAGAACTTCTATATGCCCAGTTAGGAATGCCAGGTCTCCACCGTGGCTCGGATTCCACGTTAAACTGTAGGTCCTCCATTTCATCTCACAATCACCCTACCATTCATTACACATTAGCGTAAGTGCGTATAACTACCCGAACGGGTAGTAAGACGCGGTGCTAATAATAATAATAATAATAATAATAATAATAATAATAATAATAATAATAATAATATATGCCCAGTTGTTAAACGACTTACTTTTAAGATGTTCAACTCACGTTTAAAATGTTTGGCATAAAGCCACCATTGTAATTGTAATGTGCAGATGGCTGCATAAGTTTTTTGTGAGGTAGGATTATGTTAATAGGGGATTCAATACCTGAAACTAGCTTTGTGGAAGCCTGCCGATCGACTTGAGAAGGCTATTTCTGTCTTCTTTCTAGTGGAGTCCATGTTTAAAATGAACTCATTTTTTTTAATTCCCCTTGATGGCACCTAGCGATATGATACCCCATGCTTCCCATTTTGAAGGATTCAAGCTCTCCCAAAGAGCAGTCTTTTTACCTGGAGGTTATGGGTCTGGTGTATACCTTGTCTGTGACCTGGGTCTAACATAAACTTAACATCAATATTATTTATAAGCTTACTGTCCAATATTTGATTAAAAGATATTCAGAGGAAGATAGATAAATGCTTGAAGACTGATGCATGGCAGTCATGGCAGGACCTTCCTTTAAGCTGATGATGATCTAGTGTTAAATTGAAATGATTGTTAGAGCATAGCCACCAAAAAGGTGTGATAATCTCACCACACTAAGTCTCGGCTCCGCAGTGCTGGAACCTGAGGAAGTACTATCTTCAGAGTTCTTCCTATCGCAACCCACCACCTCCAGCTTGGAACCACTGAGGTCAAGGGGGTGTATGATCTCCAAACGAGGACGTGCCTCCTCCTCCTGCTTGACAGTCTCACTTCCCCTTGCTCCTCCACTCAGCTGCTCCTCTTTGCTCCCCCCACCAAGGCGCAAGAACTTGCGAAGCGAGAACCTCGGCCGACTGTGTGACTTCTTCTTTTCGGGGGGTGGGTCCATCACCAGACATTCCACTGACACTGACAGGGGACTACGAGGGACAGGGGTTGGGTCAGGGCACCGGCTCACCACCGTGTCACTTCGGATCTTGGGGCTGCATGACGCTGCACGTTCTCGCTTCTCCTTCTCGCGAGACACTGGTGAAGAGGAAGACTTGACCGCTCCAAGGGAAGGGTTGCGGGTGAAGAGAGTGCCCAGTGGCTCCTCTGTGGGGGATGGAGTGGGCGGTGGTTTTGGGGCTTGTCTCTTTAAGGGTGTTCGACATGCAGTGTCTGGTGCAGGTGGGTCTGGGGGCAGCATCAGTGGTGAGGGAATCTGGAACAATACAAATGAAAATGTGGAATATTCTAAATATTATATTTTTGTACATTTTATTTGCATATTAGTCAAAAATAGGCATTTTTAAAATATTATAATATTAAATATGAATTTAAAAAGTTAATTAGGACACTGAAAATAGTCCCTATACTTATTATTTTCTTGGTTCTCGCCGCAAAGAAAGAAAATACTAGTATATATAATATTTTAATATTATAACCTCAAAGTACAATAATCATATTTAAGTTAGAAATTTTTAATCTTTTATTTAACTTAGTGATATTTTCACTATTTGTCTGCATATGGCTATGTGATTAAAGAGGTTTAACACATTAATTGTGGCAAGCTTAGTTTATGTGTTTATAGTATGAAAAGTAAAATAAACATAAAACTGTAACCAACCATGTGCGGCGCAGGTTTCCCCGCTGCCTGCAGCACCTTGTTGGGTTTGGTGGGGATCTTGGGCTTTTCTCGTCTCTGCATGGGGCCATGCAGGAAGGAAGGGCGAGGGTCTAGGATAGGCGGGGGGCTACGCGGCAGCGCTGGAGGTTCGCTGGGCTCGTCAGGGTCTGCCCGCCCATCAGGTTCCCCTGCAAGCTCCCGACTCTCTTCCACCCGGAACATCTCACCTCCTGGGACCACCTTGTGGGGGATTCGTTCCTTTGTTGGAACAAATCTATCACTTACATCCTTTGTGGGTGTAACTATTTCATTCGGCTTTGTCCTTGTGGATGGATACTTTTCAGCGAGAGATTCTCTTATCAGTGGGCATTTTTCTGGATTTTCTTCAGCTTGTTTTGGTCTTTCGTCACGTGTATTTGTTTCCCCTACCACTCTACGTGTTACAGAGGGTGAACCGTATTTAGCTGTCAACATTTTACAGTTATCATTTTCACAAGAATTTACCTCCTTAGAAGAACGTTCCATTTTAACAAGTCTCAAAGATAAAGACTTCCTGTTTGTGTCTGGAGAAGACGTGATCAAGTTCTTTCTTTCGACCAGACACGGTTTGGCGGCCACCTTTGGGTTGTGTGTTTCAACGATGGCTGGTTTCGCAGATACATGCAGATACACTTCTTTAATGGCACTTTTACTATCTGATATTTGTTGGGTACTTGAGCTTAAAGAGTATTCTTTGTCACTTTTTGTTTCTTCTTTAATATGCAATAAATTTGGACACATATTTGTACTGTTTTGATTTGGTATAGAGATTTCTTCATGGGAAGCTAGCTTTGGTTTGTTGTCTGCATTTAAAGTCGACTCAATTGAAGAAATAAACGTTTCATCCTGATTCTCTTTGGAAATATTACTACTGTTTGTCCCAAAATTTATTTTTTGAGTGGATTCTTTATGGCATTCTTGTTCTGATGTGATAATATTTTCAATTGTCTTTCTTGTCGCAGGTTTTGGAAAATTATCTTCTGCTTTACTTTGTAGATCTGACCTACCATTAAACGCCAATGTGCGGTTTACACTTTTTGATTTTTCAATGGGTGTTCTAGCTTTGCATATAGGAATCCGACTCACTTTCCCATCGCTGGTTTCATTTTCGTTAGGCGAACATTTGAAATCAATCTCATTAACTTCCTTAATTACCATGTAAGTGGAGCACTCATAATTCAATGTTTCAGATTTTTCACTTAAATTAGCTTTATCCTCCACTACAATATTATCAATTTTGTTTTCCGATGGTATGTCTTCTCTACCTTCAGCAATTTTCTTTGCGTCTCGATCCCCGACACTGTTCAAGTTATTGTCCTTACACATATCCAAAGGCTTAAACATAGAAACTGGGGTGGTTTCACTTTTGTTTTTATCACACTCACTTACAGTGTTTGTCGTTTGTTTATCGCACTCGATATGAACATTCTTAATGAGAGATTTGAGGATGATATTGTCAGTATTATCTAAGGCCACCTCGCTGTTCTTGCTGATCAGGATGGGTCTGTCAGGTTCTTCCAGCAGTTTGTTAATGTGACACTTCCTGGTGACAGCTATAGAGGGTCTATCCAAATCTTCATGACCACCAAATGGGGTGACAGGCACAAGGAGTGTTTTCTTACGGCCCTCCGCATCGGTGAGTGGTTTACCCAGTTTGAGGGGGCTGAAAATGCGCTTGGTTTCATCACCACCTGAAAAATACCATTTCATTACAATTATTAAATAATTAGAATGAAAAATGTGTTTATGTAGATGTGCTAATGCAACTTCAGATGAGACATGGTAACATGGGAATGTTAAGATTTATATTGCTACCATGTTTACATGTACACATTCACAGGGGAATGTCATGAGTTGTTGCCAAGGCAGGCAAGGTTTGATTGGACTACTGCTAGTACAATGCTCACTCCTCACTCCTCATTTGACCAATTACACAAAAAATAATGTGATGAACAAAGGTATGTTTGTTAGATTTAGAGGTAAAGTTTGAGTCTGAATGGGAGGGAAAACAGTTTACTAGTACAGTCCTGTCAAGCCTCGCTTGTTTTGGGAACAACCGCTGAGCCGCCTTGCATATTCACTATCTCGTGGCTAAGCAGTGAACATGATGTTTAAAAATAAACCTTTGCTTGTATGAAACTGTGCTTATACTTCATCTAGATTTGGCAACAACGTAGTAACACCAAAAATAAAGAAGCTTCATCACGTTACCAGAAATTGACCTTCGCTAGCATGCAACTGTGTCTCCACCTCATTTAGATTTGGCAACAACGCATTTACACCAGACATAAAGAAGGTTCCTCAATTTACCACAAATTGACCTTCCCTAGTTTCATGCTAGTGAAGGTCAGTGTCTCCACCTCATCTAGATTTGGCAACAACGCAGTTACACCAGACATAAAGAAGGTTCCTCAAGTTACAGTAGCAGATCTTGATCTAGCAAGATCTAGCAAGTTCTAGCAGATCTAGCAAGAAGGCGTTTACTCACCTTCATCTCTATATTTGACAGCAATGCAGATCCACCCACAGGCACAAAGAAGCTTACTCAAGATGCCAGCTTTTGACCATTGATACTAAAGCCACCATGTCAACTTTATTTGTAGACCACTATAATGAATTAATGTAACTTCTCACTCACTGGCTGAAATGACTACGGTAGTGTTTCCCAAAATTTAATACACGTACCCTCAAGGGTTCACGAAAGATTTCAAAAGATAAACAATATAACACTAATCTAATCATAAGTTTTTTTTTAACAATAGTAAGTTTGGGGAACAATATCTTGACGTATTGTCATGAACTTTCTTTCTCTCTGCCATGGTCTTGTTTCGCTTACCACTAGGTTTTTAGAGTGACTATTTATAACTTTACAGTATAGCAATGTATTCATGTCTCTTTTTTTAAAGAAGAACATGAAGGAGTAAGTTGGTCAAGCCATGGCCTTGTAAGAGGTACACGGCTTGCAAAAATTTGGGACACACTAACTTTGCACTGACAAGTAAGTTGAAATTCCAAATCTGTCTGGGTGAATTTGAGGTGGGTTTCCACATTTAATTTATAATGTGATTTATCAATCCTTCCTTCCTTCATTCCTTCCCTTTTATGCGGGTGAATTTTCTTGCTACCGGTATCCATTTCATCCGTAATACAGTAATAAAGTGTAAAATTTAACTTTAAAATGACAGAGATATTATGGGTGTTCAAGCAAGCTTGGAATTGTTTCTAGCTCTTTTTTTAGTAACAAACTTTTGTTCTAAAATATACATTCTTGGGGAATCTTCCTAAAATTTTTAATTTCTATAAAAACAACTTTTATTTGTCTAGTAATGTTATTTTGTTTTAATAGTAAATTATTAAAATGTAAGTAAACAAGATAATACATATGTATAGAGGCTACAGCACTGACAGTAATATTTCCTGTAAAAGAAAAGTTTGTTAATCAAGGAGAGTACAAATGGTTTAAAACAATCCAAATCTTGTTTGAACATGCATACGGACAAAGAAAGAGCTGATATATTAAATTGGGTGTATGGTATACTCAACACAGTTAAAAAAAAATACTTTTGGTCAATTTTTATGCTAATTTCCAGTTAAATTTGGTAAAGTGAACCAATGATACCAACGAACCTTCTGGGGTGAGCAGGTTGGCTGTGATGGTGTTGAAATCTGTGTTGTCTTTTGTGAGAGCCTGTAGGGCCCTCTCCTCTTCCCCCTCAGCCACATCATCATCCAAGACAGAATCAGAGTCGGCCAGCTCAAAACTATCCTCCCCATCAGATGAGAAGCACTCATCGCCTCCATAGCCGATCACTTGGGACTCCTCGGCAGGGAACCGCACACTGGAACCTTTTCCTATACGTGGTGTATGCTGCTTGTTTTTCAGGATACTCTGAAATAATATCACCGAAATTGTTGTACGAGTCAAGGGTGCAAACAAGGTTAAAGGGGGTGTTAGGCCACGAGCACTGATCCCCCTTGTCTATTTTTGTATGAATTAAATAATTTACCAATTCTCTACTATTGAAAACTCAAACAAGTGTGACTGGTTGTGTTATTTCAACTTCTCCTTAGAGCACAAAGTCTCAATTTTCTACCTCCACACCAAGAAGTGGTTTTTTCTATTCATTTTTGGTAACTTTATATTTCTATAGTCAAATGGGGTGAATGGTCTCTTCACAATCTTGCCAAAATTAAATTTCCTTCATCACAGCACATTTGTATTTGGGATTAATTTTTGGGTATTTCAAACCCCCACCTCCCCCTCCAAGATTTTTGATTATCAAGCTTCAGACTTTTATTGTTTAATATAGTGATTATTATTTTTAATTTAACATTTTTGTGTTTATTTATATTCATAAAATAATTTCTTTGTCTGTCATGAGCACTGTGTGATATCTACTGTGGGGAGCAGTGTATAGGCACTGCGGAACTGCAGCACCCCCTATTTCCACTTGATAATATCGATAACATTTAATATAATCAGTTCTTTTTTCTTTAATTCCTTCTTTATTTTTGTAGTACCATATATATTCCTTTAACTTAATGGCAGTACTTCAGTAGCCATCCCCCAGTTTATGAAAAAGATACAAAAATCTTTGTGTAGAACTGTGCGCTCCACAGTGCCAGTGACGTGGTGTTTGACAGTTGTGCACATGTGCATATAGGAGGGGGTGGGGAGGAAGGCGGGACTATCAGGTAAAGAGAGCACTATTGCTCTCGCTCTGGCGTGATGGTGGAGGGAAGTTTTTTTACTCAGCGTGTGTTGTGCTTAAAAACCGTGTACCATATTCTTAAATGTGATAAAGTGTAGAAGAGTGTAGAATTAGATTATTATTCTGCTTCCAGCTATTCTATTTGATTAATTTTTTTTCCAGTTTTTTTATTTAACAGAAACACTAAATGCGCTTGCAGTACTTTCAATGGAGAAAAATTTCCTCAATTGTCATCCAGAGATCAAGGAGGAAATTATTGAACGTCTTGCGCAAATTAAAACAAGAAGAATGAATTTCATTTTTAAATGACTAGATCAAGCTTGAACGGCAACAATTTAAGTTAAAGTAAGTAAAACAATTATTTTTGTTAAGATTTTATCAAGTTCCTGGGTAAATTTTCTTTTTATACGTGTTTTTTCCTTTTACACAATTTTAAAACAAAGGCTAAACATTTTCTGGATCAGCACCCCCACTAATTTTATCTACGAGCCGCCACTGGTGGTGAGAGATCTGAAATCTTAAAATTAGTATCCCCTGTGCATGAAATGTGCACCTCGAAGCAGAAATTTTAAATTCTTTTAAATGAATTTAAAACCAGGTCAGAAACAATATAATGATTTTTTTTTCTGTTTGAAACAACGGCTGGTACTTCTGCAAGTTATAGTATATAAATATAAACATATTTGTTTTATAGCTACACGAATCCTATTTAGGTGGATTGGATGAGATAAAAATGGAAGCAAACAAGGTTAGAGCTAGAATCTCTTTGGATTCCCGGCCCTCTCCTCTTTCCCAGATCTCCCCATGGTATCAAAAAGAAAAGCATGCCATGATGTGACTTGATCTATTTTAAGTGTGGTATTTTTGTGTGCTCGCTTACTTCTAGAGGCAGCCCATGCTCAAAATTTGACTGTGATTGGCTTCAATGTATCAATGATTTATCAACAATGCGTTTTTTTGGGTCTATTTTCTAGGAATGTTTTGGATGATTTTTCTAATGCAACCTTCTTCACACTGTTTATATAATATAAATCAATGGTTTGTCTTTTAAAACACTATATTATTCAAGTGTCCATGTGTGTGAGACTAATATTTATAAAGTTATGATTCATGCCAGCAGGCCCAGGACCTATTGTTACAACAATCGTCCATGCCAGTATTCCCAGAACCTATTGTTACAGCAATCATCCATGCCAATAGGTCCAGGGCCAAGTGTCTCTACAGTTGCCCGTAGAAGTTGGCCCAGGGCCTAGTGTTTCAACAGTTGCCCAACCCAGTTCACCCAGAGCGTTTCAACAGGTATTGCTGCCTCACCTGAAGAGCAGCCTCTGTCCGCCTCCAGGCATACGGCCTGTTGTACATGGCGGACAAGTAGCGACTCCTGCCTGTCCCTCCCACCCCTCCATTCTCGCTGTGTTCCTCTTTGGACTTGAAGCAGTTGGAGCAAAGGTCCTTCTTCCAGGCATTCTGCACGAAGTGGTGGCACAGGGCTGCCATCCTTACATATCCATTCTAACTGCGCTCACTGTAACCTGTACACAAACAACACACACATATTAAATAAAATGTGAGTTGTGAGGGTTAGTGAACGTCTTTCAAGGCTTACAAGGCATCCTCTGAGGGTTACTTGCGTCCTGAGGGTTACTGGGCGTCATTAGAGGGCTATTCTACGCCCCGAGGGTTACAGGGCAACCTCTGAGGGTGTGCACTTTTATGCACAAAGGCTACTGATCTTGAAAATTTAAAACCTTTATTGTGCAGTAGATATTACGCAATGCTCATGGCATACAGACAAACTCTTCATTTTATTGATAAAGATAGTTAATATTTAGGCCTCCACAAAAAGAGGTGGCCATGAGGACAAAGGCGTCAGGATCGCAATAGACAAGAAAACTGTCGAGGACAGGTTGTTTGAGGCCGGGTGCATCGGGGGTGATTATTATAGTGTAATGTAATGTATCTCTGTGGTAATTTGCAGCTGTGATATTTCAAGCGCCTTACATATAGCCACGCGTAGTTCACCGACACATTGGTGTAATGAAGTTTGCCTACTCCTGTCGCAAACGGCGAACTCAATGTTTACGTAGATGTAGCGTGGATTATTATTATTATTATTATTATTAGCACCGCGTCTTACTACCCATTCGGGTTATAAGCACTTACGCCAATGTTTAATGANCTTACGCTAATGTGTAATGGTAGGGTGATTGTGAGATTAAATGGTGGACCTACAGTTTAACGAGGAATCCGAACCACGGTGGAGGCCTGGCATTCCACACATTCACAAGCTGTGATTAATACACGTCTTGTCAGCTGTGAAGGAAGGGTTTGGCAATCAGATAAATCTGTGCCGGGACCGAGGATTGAACCCCGGACCCTCAGCACAGAAGTCCGACACCTTACCCCCTAAACCGCCAGGTCACCTGTAGCTTGGAGTTTCCAACATACTGGAAATGGCTCGCTGGGAACGCTTATCGCAATAAGAATATACTTTATATACAAGATTATTATCATCATACGTAACTAAAGATATCAACACCTAACACGTTAATAAATCACCTTATTTTATCATAAGTAATATATTGTAATTGTATATTAATAACTCAACTACCTAATGCGGAGCAAGTAATTGCAAAGAAATAGGCTGCTAAATAAATCATTAATCAAAACTTTTTATCTTTCCTTACTAAAACTTTTTTTAAATTCTATATAATTTGGTAAAATAGTTTTATTCCAATGAGTTTTAGTGACCAGCGTATTATATATTTTTGATGACACAATATCGCGTGATCAAGGATACAGAAACAGCGCACAAAATTAAGCCATACGGACTAATACTCGGGTAGTGGTTTAGCTAAACCCTGGTTTTTGTAAGACCACAAACATTGAATACAAGCCACTAACATTTTGCATTCTGGATTAATGTATTCTTTTATTTATTAATTAAAAAGTTTAACTAAAAAGTTATCAAAAACTTCTAATAACACTTCCTCACAGGTTATACTCTTGAATAATTTCTTTTTACGTTATTATTTAATGTCACTACAGTAATTGTAACATTTTTATCTAAGCCATTGTGGCAACATGTTTTTATGTGAGACTTTAGGATGAGGCAGGTGGGTCGTGTGCCCTGCTGGGAGAAAATTTATTAGTAATATTAGCAACAACATACGCACTTCAGTTTTTTAATAATAAAAATTTATTTTATTTTTATTATTTTATAACTGAGTGAGTAAACAGTATGAGTACCAACATAAGAACCGAACCAAACCAAATTTTAAGGTACAATTTTCAAGGGGGGAGGTGAGGGGGGGCCATTTTTATTTGCCCTGGGTACCATCAACACTCATGAGCCAAAGCTACGCCTCTGAGGTAAGGCGACCATTGAACCCGAAATAACACTGTCCCGAACTGATTTTGTTCCCAGTTTATTAAATAAATGAATGTGATTTGATTTTAACATGGATTAAATAATAAATTTTTAATCAAGTCAGTTGCTAAAAAATGTAAAATATGGCACATCGTATCTGGCCACGAGTTTGTCCCACTCATTTTTACTTTTATTTCTTAACTTTAACTTATACTGTAGGATATTCTATCACTTTCACTATAACATATATTTCATGAGGGGTGCATCCACAAACCACGAAACGCTTCTGAGAGGGGGGTGAGATATAATGTATAGATGGTGTTACATGGTCGATACATAACAGTGTTACGTAATATAGAACTTATACTTAAACTATTATGTTGAAAATAATATTATTGTTCATGTTTTCACCGTTAGTAACCATAATTAAGTTACAGATAACTTCCCAATGAAATAATGATATTTAATCTTAATGTGAAAACATATGTTGGAGGAGGGTAAAAAAAAAGCGAGAAAAAAACGTTACGTGGCTTATGGATGATTCTAAAGGTGCGTATTCACTTGAGCATTCGTTCGTGCGCGTTCGGTTAGTTCTGTTCGTTCGGAGTATAATGTTCAAGTGAATGTCTGTCCGAGAACGCGCGCCGAACGAGCCGAACGCTATCGGTTTTTTTGGGAATGCTCAAAGGAAGTCATTTGTTCGCCTATGATCAGTGGATACGATACGTGTGTTCGGACCGTTCAAACTTCAGAGTGTTTGCTGCGATGCGGTGGACCGCAGAAGAATGTTTGAGGTTAATAAATATCTATGAAAAAAACACGGTGCTGTGGAACTCTAAACATTTACTTTATAGCAATAAATTAAAAAAACAAAACACGATGCGTGCTATGCAATGTTAGACTGCTTCGTTCAATGCGACAAAAATTTCCATAACTATAACACCAATACATTGTTTTGAAATCTTCAACAGGTACTGCAAGCTTATAAATGAGTCCCCAGTTGATAAAAAAAACGTAACGTTAGTGCCAAACAAAGTTCTGTATTTTTCCACCTACAAAACAACCGCTTTATCCACATTTTTTTGTCCTCTTTTTTATTCTTTTTAGTAAATGCGCAGAGCACAAAGAAAAAAACCGCTGCCACTATCAAATCCATTTCAAGACTGAGTTCAATTTGTTCTTGGCAAAATTGGAGGGAATAAGTCGAGCACCAGCAAACGGTCCAAATGCTTGGACGTATCATTTGTTCGAGCTCGTTCGGGGGTGGGGGGCGGCTTGTTCTGTTTGTTCGAAGAAAAATGCTCAAGTGGATACGCACCTTTAGACCTAATTTATTGACATTGTTCAATAATACGATTTAAAACGTACATATTATTATGTAAACCTCGTTTATTCTGAAAGGTAACAGTATTTCCTTGAATGATTACACTATGGCCTTATCTCATTAGCTGCAGCATATTAGAATCTTGCAAGGTAAGCTCACTCAGTACGTTTAAGGGTAAACGGAAGCTACAAATGAAATGCAAACTACCATCGGCGTCACTCGCTCTTTATAGAGGGGACAGAACGAACCCATTTTCACTTGAAATTATAACATTTTTTGTATCGTACAACCTGAATAACGTGAACAATGCGAACGAAATCAATTATATTGGTCATATAATTCAAGTTACCTTAATCATAATGGGCTACATTGCTCTAATGGTGGATTGTCAGTTTAATGATTAAAATAATTCGTTAATTATTTTACTGCGTTAAAAGTGTCCCATTTTGTATATTATTGTGGGGGACGTACACCCCACTCCCTCCCTGAACTCCCCCGCTAACTCCACCTATGAAACTACCTTCTCCAACTTTCATCGATGATTTTAAAATAAATGTCACCAAAAGTGTCAAGAAAAAGATACTCCTTTTATTATAAGGACACAAATCTTGACGGAGTATATAGTCGAGGCACCTTAGCCTACATCTCAATATTTTTGTTTTCCAGGCGAATCTTGCGCATGCGCATATCCAGGGGGGAGGGGGGGCTATCCAACAAAAGAGGGCGAGCGCGGGTTGTTGACATTCCACAGAGAGAGGATGTAACCTTGTTTGGGAACAGGTTGGTAGGACTGATCTCTCGGAGGAACAAAAGAAGACAAGTGAAGGTTACAGCAGGAAGTAAGAGAGGGGGTATCGAGGTCGACAAGTTTCCCGCGCACTCAACACAACACACATCTTGGGGTCTGAACCTCTCGCTATTTGACTGGGTAACTCGCTTTCTACCGGGACTGCCATCGACTAAGGTAGTTTCTAGTTCTCTCTATACCGGGGTCGAGAATGAGGATGGTAACTTGTAGCTAAGATAGTCTCTAGCTCACTATATATCGGTAGAATGACGGGGGGTAACTTGTAGCTTGTAGCTAAGGTAGTTTATAGCTCACTATATGCCAGTTGAAGCTGATGTTAATAACTTATAACCACCTCGGTGGCGTAGTTTCGTGTCGAGTTAACCTTTCGAGGACGGGGAGATAGAGGTTCGAATCACGCCCGGGTGAACTGGGGGAAGGGGGAGGGGGGTTCCTAAATGGTTTTCCACTCTCCACGAAAATGTGGGTTCACTTCCTCTATATTCAACTTTCCATATTCCTAACCTATCAGAGTAATCAGTACTTAAGCGTTTAAACCGAACGGGTATTGAGACGCGGTGCTAAGTATTATTACTAACTTACACTAATTTTTTATTTTTTCATAAAGAAAGTACTGTGAATGTGAACATTTTCACCTTAATATTATGACGAATCTTCGTTTAAACTGCCCCCGAACACAAAAATATAGTCTTGTATTTCTGTTTGTCTCTAGGACTAGAGCCGAAAGGGTTAAAAGGATTTCGTTCAAACTCTACAATAATTAGATGTTATATGGTCCCCCTTAGGACAGGACTTTTTTTTTTACTCTAGTCTTCAAATTAAAGGCAATTTAGTTATTACTATCTTTCAAAAATTGATTTAACGATTTTGTTTAAAATTGATATTTGGGAGCCTGCTTCAGTATTCTCATGGTCTAAGGCGTCACTCTCACAATAAACTAGAGTGCCAATAACAGGGAGAGCAGGGTTTGAATCCTGGTTGGGTGCTCCGAGGTAGTAAGACGTGGTCTTAAAAAATAGTTTACCATAAGTATTTTGGGGGTTAGGGGTTGAGACAACAACTTTACAGAATTATTTGGTTGAGTTCAATATTATAAAGCAGTTAACAATGACCCGCGATGTCAAGGTTACAAACGACCGATTTAATGAGGGTTAATACCCCCTCCCCCTTCCAACGACGCCCTCAGCTAGAAAGTTATCCTAGGAGCCACGTGATGAGTTCGTGGTGGAAACCGCCAGCAAGTCCCAGATTCTCACAGGATGCAGAGGCCGCCGAGCAAGGCGACACAAACTCAAAAGACGACCTCTTTCCCCTTTTCTAATGAACCAACCGCAACTTCTTCGTTGGTGACCTTCGACATTGAAAACCTCTCGGCCAAGTTTGCTCAGTTCAAGTTGTCTTCTTTTTAATTTGTCTTCTGGTCACCACTGGATGAAAGTTGGGATTAAGTGACCTGTTTGACCTTGGATGCAAGTTCTCAGTTAGTGTTAAATATCTTTAGTAAATCTTTATAAGCTCCCCAAATGAGCCCGTACTTTAATGGTTATATTTCAGGGTTGCCCACTATTTTCTCAATACAAAATTCTGGGTGTTTTTCCAGAAGGAACTCATATTTTCCCAGACACTTCATGTTGAGGTATAGTGGAATGCCATTTCCTTTTTCATAAAAGTGACGAGTGTGAGGTCATGCAGGTTAGAACAGTATGGTTTAACCTCGATAAGGAAATATATGTAGTGGGTAAGAAACCCAATGTCTCAAGGGTAAGGAGGCTAATATAATATGTAATGATACTGTTTTGGACCCCTCTCATATATTCAAAAAGTCATGGATGAAGTGTATTTTTCTTTATAGAACTGTATGTAAAGTTTCCTTTTAATACTTCATCCATGGAGAATCACGCGTTTTCAGAAGTAATTTCAATACTATACGTTTTAAAACTTTCTCTCTTAAAAAAAACTCCCTTCGTTCTATTTGAAAATCAGGTGATAGGCTGGCTGCCTTTCCCCAATAGGAAGCTAGCCTTCGCAACATCAGGCTGCCAGGCGTTCTTCTATTAATTGGTTTTAACACTGGTGACAAGGGGTCCAAGAAGCAAGGAGTAGGTCATATATATTATATAGGCAGGCATACACGTATCCACATCCGCATCATAATCATCAGCACAAAAATCCTGAATCACCACAAGCGTTCGAATCAATCGGATTCAGCACAGTTAACTTTCTTCTATGCAAAGACCTTCTGTTAAATATCTCAAATTTACAAATATTCCAGGTTTTCTTTTTGCAAAATTTCCTGTTTTTCCCACATTCTCCATGTATGTGGCGAACAGTTCCCTGTATTGTGTGTAGCATCGACCCTGGCTATGATTAGAAACCCTTATACTAAGATTTTGGTTGCAAAAACAGTTTAGAGAACTCAAACATATTTGATATTTCTTTGCGGTCGACATTGATAACATTTTAGCAGATAATATGACTTGGTGTATGAATATATTAACACGATTTTAGTAATAATTACAATTATTAGAAGTTTTATATTTTTGCTGTACAAACACATTTTTACAGACAGTTATTAAACTTGCGAAGAAACAAGAGATTGTTGTGCAGAGAACAACTGAGTGATGGCTTGTACAACGCACATTATTGTTTAATATTATTATTTATGGTGAAAATAGGATAAAAGTGTACATACAATAGATTTCATTCGTTAACCCGCCTCGGTGGCATAGCTGGTTGGTTTCATGTTGAGCTAGACTGTCTAAGATGGGAAGCTCCGAGGTTCGAATCTCGGTCGGGTGAACTGGGGATGGTTTTTCCCAAATGGTTTTCCACTCTCCCTCCACGCAAATGAGGGTCCACTTCCTCTAAATCCAACCTTCCCAATTCTTAAGCCATTAGCGTAATTATAAATTAAACTTATAATACGAGCGGGTAGTAAGACGCGGTTTTATGTAAAGATTTTATTCATTATTTTATGCACTACAATATTTCATGTTGTCCCTATACACGGGAATGATCCCGGGTAACTCAGTGGTAGAACACTGACACGCTAAGCAAAGGGTTCCAGGTTCGATTTCCATGCCCAGGTTTTTTTTATATATAATCTACGGATATGGTGTTCCATACATCTGTATCTGTATCGATCTCCCGGGCTTTGCTACAGTAGCCCCATGGCCTCTTTGGTGCTGACTGACAGCTCACAGCTGACTTATGACAGTCAACATTTAGGTATATTCCTAAATTTTGATTGTCAAAAAATGACAGCTGCTGAACACATGTTTTTTGCAGATCATTTAGTTTGGCGTAGGGATACGTAATTTGGTCTGGTAACTTTTTAAATCTGTCAGCTGTCAGTCAGCACCAAAGAAGCCATGGGGCTACTGTAGTAATATTTAATGTACAAGTGTATGCTTTATCCATCATGTTATCAAAAGTGCAAGGATAGAAATATAAAATCCTTTAAAAGAGTAATAAAAACAATGGTGACAACAACAAAAACCACAACCCGACGAAAATACAGCGAAGAAATCAATAAATAGATCAAATCGTCGCGTTAACAGATGTCAACTCATCTGTTGCCGTTTCAAAAGGCGGGGAGGGAGGAAGGGGGAATGGGCGACCACAAACAAGCAAAAAAATAGGGTCCTCTCTACCCTCTTTT
>CABEEJ010003408.1:64990-83112 GCA_901482245.1 Timema douglasi | reverse complement strand
TTCTTCGTGTCTAGCAGTTTGCTGTCTACCACTTTGTCAACTCGTGTCGACCACTTTGTTGTCTATCACTTTGCCTGCTCCCATTGCACATTAGCGTAAGTGCGTACAATCCGGACGGGTAGTAAGACTTGGTGCTAATAATAATAATAATAAATTCTCTTAATTTAAAAAGTTTCTCGTCAAATGCTAATATGCTCTAGGTATCAGTGACTCCAAACATTTTTCAGCTGACCCCTCCCCCGCACCCCCTTGATTGATAATCAAATCACCCCTTTCCCGCTCATTATCCCCACATCCTTCCACTATTTTTGGATATTTATATAATTGTTTTAATGATTTCTAGTCATTTATTTAATACAAAAATCAATGTAAAACTGTCATGAGAGTGGTAGAAAAATAACAGGAGATTATTGTGATGTTTGGCTCTCTTTTGTTTTCATCATTTCTTGAATATTGGCTTTGATGTTTGACAGAGAGCACCACATACCACTTTCCCTTACAAGTCGACAACGCTGTTTTAAAAAAAAATGAAAGTCAGGTTTGAAAATTAGGTGATGTTGCACGTGGCCGTAATGGTAGCTAAGGGCAGTGATTTTCAAACTGTCCTCCGCACAGCTCTCGGACGCCATCAGTTATCTCAGGCTACGTGAAGCAATTTTATAATATTCTTGATTTGTTTCTCACAATATAAAATCGTATCAGTTATTAGGATTCCCAATTTGTTCACATCTGAATAAAGGACACTTGCCAAAGGTGCACCAGAACATCTGATGTTTTAAATTTATTTTATACGCTTATACTTGTAAGATTTAAATGTCTTTATTGAATGTTCATAATATTAGTATAAAAATGTGTGAATCCGAGGATTTTGAGTTTGAAAATAAACACGTGTGTGAACACATTTTGCTGCTCACCGGATTTATTACAACTGGTAGGCAGTGTTGCCAATATCGCAAGATGGTAGTTTTTCCTAAATTGTTTTCCACTCATCATGCAAATACGGTACATTTTCTATAAATTCAACTTTCCCCATTCATTAGCGTAATTAGTACATAGGCGTATAACCCAAGCGGTAAGATATGGTGCTTAAAAAAACTGAAATTACTGATCACAAGACCTTCCTTTTCACCTCCATTTCCTCCTCCTTGTCTGAAACGATCAATTGATGCGCTAACAGAATATCTCATTACCTCACCCTTCCCTCACTCAATTTCCTTTTCTTTATTTTTTACTCACAAGAATCTCGTCTGCCCATAAATTAGTTTCCAGCTGAGTAACATCTGACCAGGCGACCTGAAACGTCTGGTCAGATTATGTAAGTGGTTTTTGAAGAGGTAACCAGAAGTTCCTCGCGCTGGTAAGCACGAACACAAACGCTCTTCTCTTGTCTTTAGTCTGATTTTCCGCTCTCGATGGATTTCAGGGTTCGAATCTCGGTAGGGTGTGCCTGTTTTTAACCTAAGTATTTTTTGTATAAAATATTCCGAAGACTAATGTACACATTTCCAATAGCATAGCCCCCTTCATCGTCGGTCGAATGTTTTAAAGCGTCACTCTTGCAATAAGCTGAAGATGGGGAGATCGGGGCTCGAATCCAGGCTGGGCGTATTGAGGTTAGTTTTTCTTAGATGGTATCCCACTTTATATCTACCCAAATACTGGTAATTTATTTTAACTCTACCTTCCTTATTCCTAACACATTAGCTTATTTAGTACAAATGTGGATAACCTAACCGGATAGTAAGACACGGTAACAAAAAAAAGTCACCCGATTATATTTTTATAGTAATCTAGATAATTTAATTTGTCGACAACCCTACGCATGGTACACACAAATGTTTTATTGTTATTTAGACTTTCAGATAATTCACAACATAAATTAATCTAAAGAAAGGACGAGGAAGTTGAATTTTATTTACGTAGGGTTTTTATTAATGTTTTTAGTGAAACAAAATTTAAAAAAATGTTTTTGGCAGAAAATAAAATATATTAATTGTAAAAATTTATCTTATATTTATTTTACTTGTCATGTACTACACTCAATTTTAATGCAGTTAAAGTAGTCTAAAATTTTAAATCACTCGCCTTATTACCAATACTTATGTTTAAAAAAAACGATTAAAATATGCTAATTAACCTAATTGTATTTTTTTAGCACCGCGTCTTACTAGTCATTTGGGTTATATATCTTTGTAATAATTACGCTAATAGTTTAGGGATGTAGAAGGTAATATTTATAGAAATTGTACCTGCATTTGCATAGAGGGAGAGTGAAAACCCGTTTCGGAAAATCACCCTCAATACACCCGACTTATATTCGAACTTTGACCTCCCCGTCATCGGCAATCTAGTTTACTGTGAGAGTAGTGCCTTAGACCACGTAGCCACCAAAGTGATTCATAAAAATATTACGTAAGATAGTGGGGAGGGGAAAATCTTAGGACCTATCACGTGAGGGGAACGGAGAGGGATAGAAATTCATGATAAACAGTCTTACGTAATATAAGGACGGTTATAGAGATAACGTTTTTGATGATGATGATGATGATGATGATGATGATGATGATGAGGACCCGTGCATGCCCCACGTTGGGCAGCAATTATGTCGGTACCGTTTTTACGTTCATACGTCCCAAGGTTGGGATACCAGTTGTCTTACTGCGCACTTGCTATCACACGGGTATATGATGATTCTTTTATATGCCTAGCCCACTGTAGGATTACTTATTTCTGTTGAAATTAGTAGATTTCAATGTTTATATAGGATTTATTGAATTAATTACACTTTAAATATTATATATTCAACATTAAAGTGACATAGCTCTCACTCATTTAACCAACTAACGCGGAGAGCTAGAGCTATCTATAGATTGAGATAGAGATTTGTATACGCACAAGCCGATCCAGCCTCTTATAAAACGTGTGTATATAAAACATTGAATCAAACTTTAGCAGGTTATTCCTCGGGTGAAAATATAATCATTTCACATCAGCAACCTAGGGTCCATCTTAAATATTAATGGTGGTATACACCCCTAAAGATAGAGCTAAAATAACTGTTGTGTGAAATATTATGAAAACTGCTTTGGGTGTTACAACGAATCTTTGTATATTACTTATTGAAACCTAGATCATTAATAAACTAAATTTGCTGTTACCGTTACCCACTTCCATCATGTAAAAATGGGGATCGGGGGGATTGTAACACTTTTTTCTGGAATAAAATATGCCAGAGTAAGTATTACAAATTTTGACTTTAAATTACAAAACATGGAGTAAAAATTAACAAAAAAGGTGTCTTGGAGAAACTGTCTAGCTTTCCCCGTTCCCGAGATAATCACACAAGTTTGATCTCATAGACAAGTGTTAATTACTGCCAGGTAGAGAGCAAGTATAGTTATGTTTCTTCCCCCACTCTTATCACTATCTTCCCCTCTCTCCACGAGCAGAGTCCACATGACTTTATTGCATGTTGCGCGCATTACTAGTCAAATGGCAAAGTACACAAACGCAGGAAAGACAGACATGGTCATACTGTACGGTGAAGCTAGAGAAAACGCAAGAGCAGCTGCACGGTTGTACCACGATAGATATCCTGCGTGACGTCAACCTTATCACCGGACCTTCACCGATGTCACTCGGCGACTTCGTGAAACAAGTACATTTCAGCTACGAGGGGGACCTGGTCACCCGAGGAATGTTCGAACTCCAATGTTCGAAGAAGAGGTACTGAATTCTGTGGACGATACCGCGTCAACAAGCACACGTGCCATTGCGCACCGAACGAATGTGTCCCATTCCACAGTATGATATGTCATGCATGATCAGCTGCTGCGTCCGTGCCACACGTGAAAGGTGCAGGCATTGCGGCCAGCAGATTTTGCTCCTCGACATTTCTCCGACTGGTTTCTTCAGCACTGCTCAGGGGTTCCTAATTTCTCCTATGAGGCTACATTCACCAGACAGCTATTTTAATAGTACGAATGGTCACATTTGGAATGACGTGAACCCTTATGCAACTGTCATCATGGGCAACCAGCATAAATTTTCTGTCAACATCTGGGCGGGCATTGTGGGTAACCATCTCATTGGCCCTTACCTGATACCACAACGCTTGACTGGCCACATCTACTGCCAATTGTGGCTACAACACGACGGCGCCCCACCTCATTTCACAAGAGCTGTGCGTCACTACCTCAACACTGCGTTTCCTGCCCGACGAATAGGAAGAGTGGGCCTGTTGCGTGGCTAACACGCTCTCCTCTACTTTATCCGTTAGACTTCTTTCTGTGGGGCTTTATTAAAGCTTTGGTGTACGAGACAGTCGTTGAATTCGAGGAAGACCTGTTATCTAGGATAGGTGCTGCATGTGATAAGGTTCAAGAAACACCACGTGTTTTCGAAAGAGTAAGTCAGTCGTTGATACGCCGACTCACTTATTGCCATGACGTTAGGGCCCGCCATTTTGAACACTTGCTATACATCTGCTTTTGAAGCTAGGAACTAAAATATACAATAACTACAATTTGTATTTCTTAATTTAGCTTTCAATACTCCAGTAAGTGTAATGAATAAAATCCCACCCAAGTGTGAACTGTGCAAGCATAACTCACTAATGTAATAAATAGCAACACATTGGAGATTCTGATGAAGGAAAAGTATCTGAGTTTATCCATTATAACACACAAACTAGCCTTGTTTATCAAATGTGCGTGATAAATAGTCACACGTGCTGGTAAAAATGGCTAAACGACTGCAGTGCGAAGTAACACTGCGATTCTGGCTGCCTACCTGACAGGCATTTACACTTGTCTCTGAGCTCAAACTTGTGTGATTATCTCGGAAACTGGGAAAGCTAGACAGTTTCTCCGAGACACCTTTATTTTGTTAATTTTTACTCCATGTTTTGTAATCTTAAGTCAAAATTGATAATACTTACTCTGACACATTTTACTGCAGAAAAAAGTGTTAAAAACCCTCCCCCTTTTTTTTACATGATGGGGGTCTGTAACGGTAACAACACATTTAGTATATTAATGATCAAAGTTTCAATAAGTAGTATACAAAGATTCGTTGTAACATCCTAAGCAGTTTTCATAATATTTCACACAAGTCATTTTTAGCTCTATCACCCGCCTCGGTGGCGTAGTNTTTCATAATATTTCACACAAGTCATTTTTAGCTCTATCACCCGCCTCGGTGGCGTAGTTGGCTAACGCGCTTGTCGTGTTGAGCTCGACCGCCGAGGACGGGGAGATCGAGGTTCGAATCTCGGTCGGGTGAACTGGGGGTGGTTTTTCCTAAATGGTTTTCCACTCTGCCTCCACGCAAATGTGGGTTCACCTCCTCTAATTTAACCTTCCAAATTCCTAATCCATTAGAGTAATTACTACTTAAAGCGTATAACCCGAATGGGTAGTAAGACGTGGTGCTAAATATTATTATTTAGCTCTATCTTTAGGGGTGCATACCGCCCTAAATATTCAAGATGGACCCTAGTTCCGATGCAATGTTTTAAATTAACGTTGTATATGACCTACTCCTCGCTTCTTGGACCCCTTGTCTTCAGTGTTATACACACAAGCTGCTCCAGCCTCTTATATATGACCTACCCCTTGCTTCTTGGACCCCTTGTCTTCAGTGTTAAAACAAACTAATAGGATAACTCTTGGCAACCTGATGTTGTGGAGGATAGCTTCCTATTTAGTAAAAGGTAGCCAACTCCTCGCCAGATTTTTAAATAGGACGAAAGAAGTTTTTAAACAAATACATATTTTAAACGTAGTATATTTGAATTTACTTATGAAAATGCTTCATGGGCTTAAAACATATTGAAATAAATTATAATTTTCTATTGAAATTAAATCGTTCAATTTTACCTAGTTATTCATGGATGAAGTAGTAAAAGGAAAAATTATGTACAGTTCTTTAGTTAAAAGATTAAAATTATACTTCATGATTTTCAGGTAAGTAAGAAGGTCCAAAACAGTATCATTACAAGGTCCCTAAATAGGGATGAACAAAACGAATTGAGAAAGTTACATAATGGAGAACTGCATGGCTTGTGTGCATCCCCAAACATATCAAGTTTAATCAAGACGTGCAAGCTGAGGTGAGATGGTCGAGTGGTACGCGAGAGCACCGACATAGGATGCAATACTCCTTGGTGGGCCAAGAAGTAGATGTAAGAATAACGTGAACATAAATTAGAAGGTGGTTGGGTGTTCGTTTAGGGATTGGAGATAGGTGTCTCGGGAAATGGCTGAATGTCGAGCTTACGCTCCATTAGTACGTGTGGTTTCTACCAGATGGTGCAGGCAGCACTAACCAGCCGAAGGGCTAAGTGTGTGCCCAGCTCCGGATGGATAGAACTCGCAACAAACCAACTTTCGGATTGTTGACTTAAGGATAAAAAGAAAAATAAGTTATCAAGGAGTCGCGATAGTTTTGGAGAGAAAAATTGGGTTCAAACCCTGCAAAAGATTGGAAAGCTTAGCATTATTATGTAGGCATTTTCTCTGGATCACCTCGTCTTAACCCCTTAGCTTAAGTCGGTGATAAACCTCGTGTTAAACGAAAAAAAAAGAAAAAAAAGCGCATCTAATTTATAAGTTTGTCTTTCAAGTTATTTTAAATCACCGCGTCTTACTAACCGTTCGGGTTATACTTTTATGAACTAATTATGCTAATGATTATAGAGATTAGGAAGGATATATCTAGAAGATGCGTACCCGCATTTGCGTTGAGGGAAAGTGGAAATCGAACCTCGGTCACCCCATCATAGGCAATCTAGTCCACTGCGATAGTGGTGCGTTGGGCCACGCGGCCACCGAATCGAGTTTCAAGTTGTTAAAGACTATTGTAGAAATGATGCTAGGACAGGGTCAAGAACCTGGGTACCTCACTGATAAAGCCTTTACGCGATAAATGAATATACCATCCAGGGCTCAAATCATCTATTTCTAGAACTAGTGCCCCTTAAAATCCTCTACAGCCATGACAAATTGCACGTGGGGCTTTGATTAGTATAAACAGAGTGCAGATGGCGCTATACTCCGCTTTGATGTCAACGTATGAACACGTATTGCAATTTTTTTATTTTGCGATATAGTGATGTCGGATGATGATGAACTCACTCACTCCTACTCTGGAGTCATTTTTGCACATGCCCTATGACTCAGCGCCCAATAGGGTTAGTAGGGAGAGACTAACCGTGCGAATAGAGTGAATAAGAACGGATGGGGGACAAAACGTGGATTAATATTGTTTGATCATATACGCCCTATTTTTTGTGTGTGAATCCTATTTGGTACTACCCGTCCGCTATCCACATATTCACACTAATAGAGGTTAAGATGATTATATAATTATTTAGTGAATGCAGCACTATTTCCGTTGAGGGAGAGTAGGGAACCATTTAGGTAGGTGCAAGTATTACTAATATATGTATGTATATGTAAAAATATATGTAGACCCTTATAAGGTATTTATTTTTTTCCTTGGCTACTTCACGTTTAACATGTTAGGTAGGATGTGTGAGTTTGATAAAAGCTTCAAGTAAATTAATGTTACAAAAAATGCCTTTTTCCCCCCCCCCCTTCTTACAACCTCATTCCAAATGCAACTTTATTCAAGAATTTGAGGGGTTGGGAGTTTCAAACTTCAAAGTAATACGTTTCTTTGTAAAAAAAAAAGAAGGGGGTATTTATTATTTGAAGTGGGGTCTGTCTACTCAAATGTACGAGATATGTTTCCAAGAAGAGCGTCATGGGTATGTCACGCTTGTATTTCTCAAGCAAACAGAAGCGAAGAGGAGGTAGCAAGCAGCAGCTGGATGCAGAACCTTACTGCTCTGTGCCTCTCTTGTGCGGACAAAGACCAGGTGCTGGGGGGTGAGTAAGGGTGTTAAATGTAAGGGTGGGTTCTCAAAAGGGGAGGGGACTGGGAGTGCATCCCTATAACAGTATGGCACCACTTGGTGGGGATGGTGGCGCGTGCTTGCTTCGTCAACATCTGCCGATGGACGTTCTTTTAAGACTGATGATCACCGGAGCTTCGCAAAGAAATCGAGTTTTAAACCAGAACTTTTTTTTACATAATTCTTACGACATCTTATATTTTAAAAAAACCAGATTGTTCAAGTATTACATTATTCCTAACCGCAACGGTGAACACGCTGTTAAGGTTGGGCCTCGAATTCTGCTCTGATGTACTAAGGCTTTTTTTTTTACTTAATGTTTATCTATTCTTATTCTACATACATGCGGGCACACTTCCTCTAAACTATACCTTCCTCGTCTCTTCCCCATTGATTTAATTTAAGTTCATATGACCTGTACGTAACAGGGGAAAAAAATTATTTATTTTTACTCCCATTCTCCGTCCACGCAAATGTGGGTTCACTTCCTCTATATTCAACCTTCCCAATTCCTAACCCATTAGACTAAATAGTACTTAAGCGTATAACCCGAACGGGTAGTAAGACGTGGTGCTAAGTGTTCTTCTTCTTCTTATTATTATTATTCCTCATTACTTTATTTAAAATCGTTATTGTACTCCACATAACTTTTTGCGTGATCAATATATTATATTAAAATTATTTTGAATGAAGTGCAAGTTGCGTGGTTGGTTCTTATTCTTGTGGCCGGGGTTCCAATCTCGGCCGAAATGCATTGCGAGTGTTTAAAAAAAATGAAATGGCTCTCTGCCTTTTCTATATGCGAATGTTGATGAAGTTCCTTAAAGTTCACTACCATCCTACTCCCTTGGAATAAATAGTTAAAAGCCTCCAGACATTAAACTAAAACTAAAGCTTGTGAGTATAAAAACCTATTTTTTTAAGTGTACCGCGTGCTACTAACACAGCGGTAAATCCGCATACGGGATATAACTCTGATTTCCCCATCTTCGGAAGTATAGTCCAACACAAGATTAGTGCGTTAGACCACTTGGCCGCCGAAGCGGCTCTTTATTTTAATTATATTATTATGTTGAAAAAAGAATATTACTGTTATTTGATCAAGGTTAATTAACATAATTATAGATAACGTCTGATCCTGAGTAGTATTAAATTTGAGTCCTTTTAAGTGTCTGAAATAACTTTCGATGTGAAAAGTTATGTAACACGTGTTGGAGAGAAGAGGGAGGGGGGGGATTAGGTTAAATGTCTACTTGATGTTACATGGGAGGCGGGATGTGGGGGAAAGGGGGTTAGAAAAAAAAGGCAAGTGTTGCGTGTTTTATGGATGAACCTTTACTTAGTGCGTGGACCCACCAATGCGGGTTTCTACTAACAATAAAAAATGCCTGGATAAAAAATGGGTTCCTTTACTCCTTTTCGTTAATCGTAGTGTAATTGAATTGTGTGGAACCCGAGTGGAACCGTCATTGATACATTCTTCTTCTAGTTACAGTCCGATCTAGATATAAAAACATTGTTTTTACAGTTATAAAATTTACTTAAACTATTTTTAATACATCAAGTCATGTGATCTACAACTGTCACGTTTGATAGATATTATCGGCCTAGTAAAATGTTATCAATGTTGACAGCAAAAAACATGTTTGAGGCCTATTTTCTCAAAGTTTTTTAGCGGCGCATTTTACTGCCCATTCAGGTCTTACGCATATGTACTAATTACGCGAGTATGTGTTAAGGATGAGGAAGGACGAATTTAAAGGAAGTGTATCCTCATTTGCTTGGAGTGAGAGTGGAAAACCACTTGGAAAATCACGCTAAGGGCTTCGAATCCCGGTCAAGTGTACCATCTCCCATCGGCAGTCTAGTCTTTTGCGGTAGTGACGGTTTATTCAAATATCGATAATATCGACATATTTCAATAAAAAACTGCCGGCTTCATAACAAAAAATAAGAAAATGTAACGATAAATAAACATTGATACATTATCTTAGAAGGGGTGTTGAAAAGATTAACATATAAATTTCACCGGTTCTTGAGAAAACTAATGTTTCCGAACGTACGATTTTTCCGCAAGACCTGTCCTGTAGCTAGCGCCATCTAAGGTTTCCGTGATCTCTCTGTTCTTGTTGGTGTGGAAGGATACTTTGGTCGGTTGTGAAGCCACGCCACACCTTTCACCCTCCCGCCCACCATCCAACAAAATAGGTTTTAGACTTGCACTCGACACCAGCAAGTCCTTAAAGGGTTTTTTAAAAATTATTTTTGCGTCTCCTGTCAATCGCTGAGATGTGTCCTACATTTTTATATTTTACCTAGCCACTAAGATATCTTCACATAACCCCAGGTTGAACGTCACTGCTTCAGACCATTCGACCACCAAAGGGGGTTTCTTAAGTTCCTTCATATCAAAATCCCATTATAATCATATTCATATGGCTGCATGCAAGGCTGTATATAAGTAATAAAGAGAGAATTGGATAATTTCTGTCCAGCCACTGAGGGAAGAGGGTTCATTGGGGCTGCAGCCGCGAGGGGGATCTGACGCTGAGTCTTTTTGTTTGAGACGTCAAGGGATTTCGGCACCCCACTTTGTATAGCTGGGGGAGGATTTACTGCACGATTTATAAAAACAATACATCTTGGTCCTTTGAGATTTGTCTTATTCCTAGTAAGGGTTGCGTCGCATGACACAATTGAGACACCCTCATTTTCCCATATGTCATTTGCATCAACCATTTTACTCGCATCCGTGGTCACGTAGTCTAACGCATCAGGCTCTCATCAGACTATATAACCTTTGATGGTGATGCTAAAGGGGGCGAATCTCGACCGGCGGGTGCGCTATGTTGGTAAGGGAGGGGGGGGGGAGAGGGTCTTTCCCACATGTTCCTTAGTCATTGTGTTGTTTTTTTGCCGTCCACCGCATTTGATCTAAACTACCCTTTATATTCCATACCTTATAGCTGAAGTCGTTAGATAACCTGTGTTAATTGTACTAAACACAATTATAAATACCCCGTTTCACTCATTTTTGTCCATTATTTTTGGTGCAAATCTAGGAATTTTAACATTACCAATACCCTCTATGCGGGCCCTGTGGTAGGACCAAAGGTTTTTCAAACTTGTTAGAGCGAAGGAGCGCTTGCACCAACAATAATACACGCTGGGGCCTTCATATTTTATATATATAAATATGATGAACATTAAATAACAGTTAAATTCTACAAGCATAAAAGTATAAAACAAACTGAAAACATCACGTGTTCTGATCGCACCCTTGGCAAAAACAGCCTGTGTTTGGATTTGAAAAAATTGGCAATCCTAATAACCGATATTTTATAGTGTAATGAACCAATAAATAATTTTCTAAAACTGTCTTACGGAACTTGATGACTGTAGCGGAGCACAGATTGATACGCGCTGGTCTAAGGCGTCACTCTCGCGATGGATTGGACCGCAGATGACGGTAATATCGGGGTTAGAATCACGATTGGGGGTGTATGAGGTTGTTATTGTTCTTAAATGGCTTTCACCTCTCCTTCCACACAAATCCGGGTACATTTAATACAAATTGAACCTATATCAGCCCTAACACATTAGTGTAGTATAATTTGTACAACCTAAACTAGTATTAAGACGCGGTGCCAAAAAAATTTCTTACCAAAAACTATTATGACTATGTTAGAGGTATAAAATAGGGTGAAATTTGCTTTGTCCAAATTTCATATGAAGTGCCTTATCTGAAGACAGTTACTAGATCTACTTTCACGTATGCAAACGTCAAGACATGTTATACTCACCTGTCACTTTTGACAGATAATGTCAATACCTATTACATAACAATAATAGTAGCTATAATAAAATGTTATCAATGTTGACTGCAAATAAATATGTTTATATTTTTTAAAAGGTTCTTTCTACAACAAAACTAAAAGTTTAAAAAGCTGATACTGTGCCTGGTATTGGCTACAATGCCTACGACTGTTAAACCCGCACCGGTGGGCACGCGGACTAAGCCGTTAAACATTTCTGGTCTGTTTTTCTGGTGACGGGGAGGTCATAGTTCAAATACAGGAAGGGGTTTACCCTAAATTGTTGAAATAAGAGTATATTTTCTCTAAAAATCCGACCTTCCTCTCTCTGGTCTAGTGTTAAGAGTTTTTGGTTAAAGATACAGAGGTCTCGGGTTCGATCCTCAGCATTTCTAGACTTTCTGTGAAGCAGTGGCTATAGAACAGGGTCAAAATCAGCCTCACGAGGACAAAAATGAGGAACTACTTGAATGAAAAAGTAACGGCTATGGCTAAAAAAAAATGTACCTAATAGTTGGAGGACTCGTTGTTTTGACCACACGATACCCTCTATCTCGCAGAAGTTGGCACTATCTTGGCCAACAGCCGGCGGTGGCTCGATTGCGGGCAGACGCCATGGAGCTTGCTATTCCACGATACTTTCATTCCCTCTCTCTCACCCAACACTTGATGACTCCCTCGCCATGGTACAAGTAATCTCCTCCCTGGCATGGAACACTTCCTTGATTACAGAGGGCTGACATTGCCCACAGGCATCACTCGACGTGCCCTCCATTAAATCCTGGAGATTGAATTGGAAAAGGGGATTCACTAAACGGCAAACATTGGGGATTGTCTAAAGCTGGCTACAGTCTATGCGTTTATTTTGTGGTCCGTGGTTCCTGTTTCATAGTCATTAGTAGCTTTTTTTTTAAATCGGGCTTATAGCACACTTAGTGATTGGTGGTTTCGCACGATTCATAAAGACCGTCAAAATTAAAAAGGCATCTTATAAACCATATACCGGGGCTGCCAGATGTCTATCCAAAATTTTACCCTTCCCTTAGGTATGCCCTAACAGGAGCCGAAGAGAGAACCCGTCCAACTCAAAAATTCCTACGGGTTTAACTGTCAGGGATTAGACTAGATTTTGTCGCCCCAACGTTGACCTTGTCGGAGTTGACCATGGACCCTTCATCCGACAAATCTGCACGAATCATTACGAAATTACATGAACGAGCACGTTTCGTGGCTATGGCTCTCCTTTGATGCGTATCATTTTATTGTTGCTCAGGGTGAATCATAATTAATGCTAATTCACGAATATATATTTGACGAATTGACCTTTCACATTATTCACGATTAACGGCGAAAAAGCTAATAATAAATTACCACCACGAACACACGCGTAGTCTGTATAAATCTTAAGTCGGGAGTGTAGGGAACAAGAGTTAAACGGCAGTATTTTTTGCAGTCTTGATGTAAACACTATTTTTGGTCAAAAGAAATCAATTATTTCTCCAGTAGAAATAAAGAGTTTAAATTTCTTCACATGGTGATATCAATAGTCCTTGAATATCTGTCAAGGGTGTCGGGAAATTTAAGAACAACTTTTTCTCTTCATTTAAAAAGTTTAAGGTAAACGTCCCATTCATGGACATGTTAAGCGATGCAACGACAGTATCTGAGTTTCATTGTCTTAAATTAAAAATTACACTGTGTTACTTGATTTGTTATTAATATAATGCACTTCATCATACTATTTATTTTTACTATACAAATATAAATGTCTTAAACTTATAACCATTTGTTTTATAATATAGATTTTTATAACAACTACACAATGTTCCGATAATGAACACGTTGTACTAGTAACCATCATATAAATGAGTCAGTAATGGTCAGTTAATCTTGAACAATTATCGCAGTGAATTAAATCATATTAATTCATACATTCTACACAGTAATACTTTTTCAAACCAGCTGTTACATTTGCACAATCTTCATATTGCCATAATTTACATGACAAGCACTGACTGAATCATAGCCTTTTCAATTGATTCTTGACACATTGCAGAGCCAGTTTTCATTATTGATGATTTTCTTAATTTTTTTGACATTCATTTTTTCTTTCTTTTCTTTATTCTTTTCTTCTCTTTTCGCTTTCTTTCTTGAATCTCTTGTTCCTTCTTTTTTTTCCAAAAACTTTTGTTTTATGAAAATAATGCCATTGTGATATGGCAACAGCAGGTACTTTTAACTCTTTTCTTTGATTTAAAAAAAAGCCTGTTTTGGCGTTTCTGGTCAAAAACAACAACTTTTAAATGGACTTGGAATATTTTTCAAACTCACATAAACGTGTTGACGGTTGTGGCGTAACTATTTGAGAATGTGATGGAGGCGTTTTATTGTTAATTTCTCTTCTTGCCAATGTTTCTGATGTAACATCTGTCGTTGAGATCCCACAGTTTGATATTTTCAAATTATTTACACTCTCAGTATCTACATCTTTAGTGCTTGGACCACATGATTTGCCAGTAACATCTTTATAATTTTCTTCGTTATTTTCTTCAAGATTTACCTCAGTTTCATCTTTACGCATTTCTTCTCTTTTGTCTTCAAAATTTGCCTCAGATTCATCTGTACGAATTTTGCATGGCTTGCTCAGTATAGTTGAGAACAGGAGCCATTTTGCGTCTGTAAAGCAAAAAATGAAACTATTCAAGCACGAAATATTTAAGTAAATATTTAAAATTATAATAAAGTATTTTAATTTAAAATTCTATATTTTAATTCCCTTAATTACTTCGGATGTGTAGTAAATTTTAGCGTACCAATTATGGACAAGTAGAATGTACCATTAATCGACACAATTTTAACATCTTATTTTATTTTTCGTGTTTAACTTAGCGTATGTCTATTACTGCTCCAAAAATAAATAGAAAATTAACAAAGCAAATTCTTTATTGGGACTAATGTTGCTTTCTTTATATAAGTTAAATTCAACCATGAAATTTGAACGGTAATGTCTCAGTTATGCACAAAAGTGTCCATTACAGGTCACAGTTGGAAAATATCGTGGACCAGTAATGAAAATGCACATAATTGTATGCTATATTAAAAATAAACAATTATACTTTTTTCCTACGAAAAATATATTCTATTTCACCTTGGGTTCTTGGGTACAAAAGGTTTAAATAGCGATTAACATAGTCCTAGGTAGTTAAACGTTTGACGTAAGAAACCCTGCACACCAGTGAAATATCCAACACATACAACTACAATGCTAGTTAACAATAGGGAGATTTAAACCACTTGGGTGGTCATTTTGTGAACTATTTCAGAATACTTCAAAGTGACACATAACATTAATAGATCGCGTATGTGTACAGTTTAAGGCTTGTTTTAAGCATAGAACTAACAAATATGTCCATCGCCGGAACTCTGCCCATTACTAGCACGTTTACCTGATCTAATACCGCTATGTTCATATCAGATATTCATTTATTGATATCACCGCGTGAAGAAAATTAAACTCTTATGTTTCTATTTGAGCAATATTTTATTTATTTTGGCAAAAATAAAATTTGCTATGAAACTGCGAAAACACTGTCCTGCTCTCTAAAATCCCACCTAAAACACCTTTAGTTTTTTTTTAATGTCTTAATTACACACTTAAATTGGTCACATCCTCTATTTCTTCACGTGAATTTTCCCGTCTTTTTTTCAATCCAACCTGACCCGTATCGCCTGTCAAATGGTCTAACGCGTCACTCTCGTGAAAATACTGTATTGCCGGTGAAGGGGAGATGGTAGTTCGAATCCCGGCCGGGTGTCCTGAGTGTTTTTTCCTCAAATGTTTCATACACTCCCTCTACGCGAATGTGGATTCATCTCATCTACTCTCATACCTTTCTAATCCTATCCTACTAAAGTTATTAATGTATGTTTATAACCTGAACAGGTATTAGGACGCAGTGTAAAAGATTATTAATCGTATCGGTAATCGGGTCCGTAAAGTTGGCGGCACCCATAACGGCACAAATTATGTGACCTACGCCAATATTTAGTGCTGAATTTGATAATTTGTGACAATTAGCACCCCAACGTGTTTTGGTGTTCTCACGAAAATTATAGCGGCACAAATTATGAGAGAAGAATATTCTTGTGACCCGAATTCAGCACTAAATATTGGCATAAGTCTCATAATTTGTGCCGTTATAGGTGCTGCCCCCTATGTTGACCACGTAATGTCCACCCCTTTTATCCTTCCAAAACCACACATTCACTACACGATTTATAGTCGGATCTCATTCCCTGTAGAGGGTTTGTTTGGTTGTTGAAGGGAGAGCAGGGGTGTGCGTCTGTGTGTGTGTGTGTGTGGTGGGGGGGGATGTTTCAAGATGAAATGAACAGCGCCTGTAAGTTATAGCTCATATTCCATTATAATTCATATTCCTGTTAGTGCTCCAAGCTTGTGTGTGTGTGGGTGTGTGGGTGTGGGTGATGTATGAGGGGGTGAAGGGGTGCTCATTAAGTTCTCTATTGTATGAGAGTAGCAGCGCACAATGGGATACTATAATTTATAACTATAGTAAGGTTATGGTTGGAAGGAATCTTTTAGAGGAAAAAAAAATTCAGTTGTTGTCGCGGTTAACATTGATCACATTTTACTTCATTATCAGTATTTATTCATCTTCTTCTTAAGGTGGGGATAAAAAGGGACGCGAGAAAAGAGCGGTTTTTTTAGCAGTATTTATAGCAAAACTTTATTTTTTTGGCCAAAATAAATCAAATAATAGTCCAGTATAAACAAAAGAGCTTAATTTGTTTCACACGGTGATACGAAAAATTCTTGAATATCTGTCAAAGGTGTCTTGGAATTTAAGGACCATTTTTTCCTCTTCATTTAAAAAGTTCTCCATAAAATTACAGATATTCGGACCTACCTATTTTGCCGGAAAAGTATTTTCGCATTCTTTCCATGATTCATTGCATTCATTACATGCCATAATCGACATAAGAGCGACGGCCCTACTCCTCCTCCTCCCAAAGGCAGTTGTGCAACGTTTTTTTCTTATCTCTCATGGGGTCACCTCAACCTCGTGAGGACAACTGAGGAGCTACATGAATTAAATAGTAGTGGATCCGATCTAGAAAACTGAGAGTAATGGCCGTATCGTTAGTTCTGCTGACCACATAACACACTCTATCCACAAAAGTTTGTACTATCTTCGTCAACAGATGTATCACTATACTATAAAGCCACATAGCTCACTCACTCACTCACTCACTCACTGACATTAATATTTACCCACTTCCAGATGAGCTAGAAACTTGAAATTTGGCAAACTTATAGCTTCTAGCCGGTAACCAACGGGAAAATTTTTAAAAAAAGTTTAAAAAATTAATTTTTAACCCCCGAAAAAAATTCAAAATGGTGGATCAACTTTAAAGTTGGTGCGGACTTTTCTTTGGAGGCCACTTGTGGTTAAACGGTAAGACCTATCAAAAAACAGATTGCATCAGAGCTAGATTTTTTTATTTTAGGTAAATTTTGCACATTTTCCACAAATTGTTTAATTTTCTGACACACTTATGGGACAGCTAGAATCATAAACTTGTAAAAATAAATCAACGTTCAAAACAACGCTGGAATTACATTAGTTTACACTCACTCGGGGTTTGGGGTAGAGCCCACAACGAGCAAAGCGAGTGTATATATTCCGTAAAAAAGGGTTCCTTCCTATTTAAATGCGACTTTATTATGTCTTAAATTTTTCTTACTCTGCTTCTTAGTCTGATCCATGCATTTAATTACATTAATGTTGTAGGGATGAGTAAGGAAGAATTTAAATTAAATATATCCTCATCGGTGAGCACGTAGGTTAAATGTCAGGTTAATCTAGTCTGGTTCAAATCTGGGCAGGTGTACTGATATATCCCCTCCCCCCGCCTTAAGTCTTACGATCTCCCTCCTCGCAAACCTGGAAACATTATTTCCTAATCTTCCCTTCCTCGTCGCTATTTCATTAGTACAGTTTCATGCGTATAGCCCGGGTGGTTAGTAAGATGCAATGGAAAATAATATAAATATAGAAGAAATGTCCTATTTGTGTATTTGTGTAGGTGACCTGGCGGTCTAGGGGTAAGGTGTCAGACTTCTGTGCTGGCGGCCGGGGTTCAATCCCCGGTCCCGGCACAGATTTATCTGATTACCAAACCCTTCCTTCACCTCTGACAAGACATCTTGTGAATGTGGGGAATGCCAGGCCTCCACCGTGGTTCGGATTCCACGTTAAACTGTAGGTCCTCCATTTCATCTCACAA
Organism: Timema douglasi; assembly: GCA_901482245.1. NCBI lineage: Eukaryota > Metazoa > Arthropoda > Insecta > Phasmatodea > Timematidae > Timema > Timema douglasi. The sequence continues at coordinate 65,070 of CABEEJ010003408.1, read as the reverse complement.
TCACCCTACCATTACACATTAGCGTAAGTGCGTATAGCCCGAACGGGTAGTAAGACGCGGTGCTAATAATAATAATAATA